>PPOA03000003.1:600000-897502 GCA_003708795.3 Petasospora americana
ATCGACTTCATAATCAGACCTTGGCACCCTTTCCAAGATGTCCTTTGTAATGAACAACGGTAAATCTCTTTGACCAGTCAAAGCAGAACAAGCATCCGTGACATTACAAGCAGCAACACAGGAGATCCAGCCTAAGATGTCTTGGAATCTTCTCCCTTTCAATTGCGATATCACACCAGAGAGTGAAGTCAGGGTACTTTCCCAACAATGCGAATCAGTCTTTATATTAATAGGCAATGATGAGTCGCCATACATGTACAACGAGAGACATTGGATTGCCTTATTCTCCAAGTCAGGATCGCTTTGCCTTGTTTCATTGACCAATGCTTCCATCTCCGCTTCGCTTCTAAGTGATAGGTTATTACCAATTTGGTGATATAACTTCAAATTGAAGTACTTCGTTGAACCAGTGTACTTATCCACCGGTAAACACGAATAATGCAATGAGTGTAGTAGTAGACAAAATAGGCTTTGCAGCTTTGCCTTCCTTGCACCTTTGAGTCTCCTCTGAGTATTAAAGTCGTGAACGTCTTTAACGTTACGTCTGAAATCTGACAATGTAACAAAATTGGCCACTATTGGGTTCAGGAAGTCTTTAGAGAAATGATTCAATTCTGAGTGTAACAGTTTATAATCACACAGAGCAATTTGACTAGTTAGAGCCCGATCCTGCTGTGATTGTGTCATATGAGGAATCCTATAACTTCGTACTGAACTCCCCAGTGGTCGAAGACGATTTGACAAACCGATCGTCCGTCGTGTGAAACACCTCAACATATCTTCCTTATTCTACAAAGCCCTGTCCGATCTTCCACGCTTTTTGTCTTTGTTCTGTTTGGCTCTCCCTATTCATGGCTCATGTTTCTTTCCACCCCTCGAACCCCCGCGTTTATTGTGGTGTGGTGTTGGTGGTGGTGGTGTGGGATGTTGCGCCTACCATCTCAAAAGAGGTATTGAAGAGGGATAACTATGAAGATGAATTATATTAAATTTATAGATGTTTCCTATTTATAAAGGCCCTTCTCTTTCAAGTTATCGTCGACTGCATCTCTCATAAATTTAATAACCTCGGCTGGGTCAGCAGCAGTGAAAACCGATGTACCAGCGACGATAACGTTTGCACCAGCTTTAGCAGCATGAGGAATGGTAGCTTTACCTAAACCACCGTCAACTTGGATGTCTAAGTCTGGGAATTTGGCTCTGAGTGATTCGACTTTTGGCATCATCTCAATCATGAACTTTTGACCACCGAAACCTGGTTCAACGGTCATAACTAAAGCCATATCTAAATATGGAGCCAACTCATAGAGAACATCAACAGGCGTTCCTGGTTTGATAGCACATGCTGCTCTGATACCATGGCCTTTAATCAACTTAACCAATGCTAGTGGATCCTTTGTTGCTTCGTAATGGAAGGTGAATTGATCAGCACCAACTTTGGCAAATTCTTCAACCCATTTTTCAGGCTCTGCAACCATCATGTGACAATCAAAGAAAGCTTCTGATTTTGTGATACCATCACCTCTTGGAACAGCTTTTCTTAATGAGTCTACAATTGGAACACCTAATGTAATATTTGGCACAAAATGACCATCCATGACATCAATGTGTAACCAGTTGGCACCGGCATTGAGTACACGATGACAATCACAACCCAAGTTTGAGAAATCAGATGCAAGGATAGAAGGTGCAATGATTGACTTGACCATCTTTTCGTTTATCTATCAAATAATAGTTTCAAGGAAGTATTAGACAGAGAGTTTTTCAATAAACAAAAAAAAAATACGATGATTTATGTTCGGAGTTTCTTGCCCCGGTTTTTATCATACAACGAAAAAAATCCGAAATAAAAAAAAATAAATCTCTCGGGGGCGATTCGAACGCCCGATGTTCAGATGGCTTTGATAACATTACAGTCTGACGCCTTAAACCAACTTGGCCACCGAGAGTATTCAATACGAGGAAAAATCCGTCCGCGAACCACACTAAGTACGTACATTATGTAATCTAAGCGAGCGAGTTATGTAAGCACGAATACTTCAATTCTGGTTATAAGAGTAGCACGTTTTTGAGAAACCATAAAACGATTAATTAATGGTTGATTGATTCATTTTAGATATAGAATAATAAAGGAAAGAAGAAGACCGATTGATCGATCCACATCTGTGATATTTCAAGTATTGGAGCCACTCAAGACCAGAAATGGTCGGAATTATGTCCGGATCTTGTATTATAACAAAGGTATACCCTACGGACTATCATTTCCATCTTTAATTAATTAAAGATTAAACCACTAAGTTCCATCCTTAAAACCACAGAACTCCCTGTTTCTTCAAGCTGTATTGAACTTTATTCTCATCTTTGTGACCCAACAAAGATCGCCACCCCCGCAAAATCGTTCCCTTTTTGAACTGCGTCGCGTACGCGGGCTGTTTCGGGGAATCACGAAATTTTATTTATCGGCTTCCCCAATTTTTGACAAGGGAGTTCAAGAGATCAGTTAGATAAAGAATTTATTTGCATTATCGCTGGCTTTAATTGGATACACTAGCAGAGCTATTGGAGTATTTTGCTATTTTGTTCAATCAAAAACCGAAAAAGAAAAGAAAAGCAAAGGAGAGAGACACGACAATCTTCCTATCAAAGGGCGATACTCATTGGAATTCTCCATATTCTCGGCACTACTGGTAAAGTCTCGGCTCTCGAAAGAAGTCAATTCTTCCCCTTTGTGCTCGTCAGTTGAACTTTTGGTATCTCGGAGATATAAAGCTCTGGTAGATACCCCCTAGAAAGCTCCAACCCCCACTCTTTCTCGCTCTTCATCTTGCTATAAAACCAGATCGCCATACACAACAAATGTCTTTCAAGAAGTGGCTGGGAAATGGAACGCCCAAGAAGGATCTTCTAGCGGTGCCACAAACAAATTCATCGAGAAACGGCTCTGTCTCGGGTAGATCATCTGTTAGCTCTAAAGTGGAGTCTCTACAAAGCCATTTGGAGCCAACCACGAGCCAGGGTATTCCAGAGTTGAATGAATTCGAAGATATCTCAAACGGAATTGATACTTTCGACAAATCTCACGACCAATTCCCATTCGGTGATGGATCTAACAAGATTTTCGGTATGGAAAATTTTGGTAATACTTGCTACTGTAACTCCATCCTACAATGCCTTTACTATACAAATGATTTTAGATCAGACGTATTGAAATACCCGATAAGAGAACCTTCACTACCAAGGACAAGAAAGGCATGTATGCCAGGTCTCAAACCACACCCTGCTACAAGGGTTGAATTGTCTTCCATTGAGAATGAAAAAGAGACAGACACAAAGACACAGAAGACCTCGTTGGGTCGTCGTACTTCGAACTTCTTTGGTCGTAACAAAAGGGACTCTAACGACGACGAGGCTGAAGAACCCGAACAGCCACTGCCTGCAAATAGCAATGCTTCATCTCAGCCAAACGTCACTGTTATATCCATTCCAAACATTCGAACAGCTCCGTCTACGGTCATTGTAGGTAAGACGCAAGACCCAAACAGCTCTGTTGATGCTAGAAAGAAAACAGCACTGATTAAGGGGCCCATCATCAACGTTGATCATTCTTTAAGTGGCGATAAAGTAACGTTATTTAGTGCTTTAAAAGATGTGTTTGAAGCAGAGACTGAACATCTATCTCAGATGGGTGTCGTTTCACCATCTTTCTTAGTTGAAACTCTGAAAAGGGAGAATGAGCTCTTTAGAACTGCAATGCATCAAGATGCTCATGAGTTTTTCAATTTCTTACTCAATGAAGTTATTGATTCATTAAATGGCTTCACCAACGGTGAAAGTAATAGCATCAGAGAGCTATTCGAAGGTTTGTTAACAAACCAGACAAAGTGTTTGACTTGTGAGAATGTCACGAGTCGTGATGAAACGTTCTTGGATCTTTCACTGGACTTGACAGACGTTGAATCATTAGAGAGCTGTCTAAAGCAGTTTTCAGCTAGCGAGATGCTCAACGGTGGTAACAAATTCTATTGCGATAATTGTCATTCACTACAAGAAGCTGAAAAGAAAATGGGTATACGGAAACTACCAAAAGTACTTGCACTTCACTTAAAGAGATTTAAATACAGTGAAGAGCATAGAAGAAACGTTAAATTGTTCCATAAGATGAGATATCCACTACACTTGAAATTGGAACCAGACATTGCACCAATCAACAAAGAAGACAGTGTTAAATTCTACGAACTATATGCAATTGTCGTACACATTGGTGGTGGTCCACACCATGGACACTACGTGGCATTGGTTAAAACAGGTCAGTTGGGTTGGCTGCTCTTTGATGACGAGACAGTGGAACAGATTGATGAGCAATTCGTCTTGAGATTTATTGGCGATAGTCCCGATTTAGCAACTGCCTATGTATTGTTCTATCAGGAGATCACCGAGGAAAAGTATGAAGAAGAGCATAAAGTTATGCCATTACACCCAGTAATCTCTGAGAAACCATCTCATCTTGACGGTGTGAAAGTTTTCAACTCGGAATTCAATTTGAGTATGAATCCTACAGAGACCAAATCCACTGTTGATGATGCGGATTCTGTGTCTCCATTGGATAAGCTGACAAAAGTTATATCAAATGATTTCTCAATCAACTCCTCACAACCGTCAACGGTGTCTTCTGATAAGCAAAGAGACCAAGCTGTGCCACATAAACCAAGTGCCACATCCTTTGGACGTCTGGTTAATAAACAGAGTTTGTCGTCTACAAATGCATCAATATCTAATGGTGTCTCTACGCCAGCTACACAGAATTCAACATTGTCATTAACACAAGAGAAGCAAAGTTTCTGGAAGCGTTCCGATAAAGACAAGTTAGATAAAGAAAAGGAAAAAGAGAAGAGGAAGAACAGAATGAGTATGAGTTTCAGTTTCAAAAGAGGTGGTTCATGAATATATAGACCTTTGTATAACTGATAAAGGGTAGTTTTATATTAGAATTTTTTGTTACAAGGATTAAAGTATAGTACAATTTCAATTAAACTAAAAAAAAGCAGGCATTAGCAACATCAAATATTTATTTTCATTCTCCCATGTTTTCATCACCATCAGCATCAAACAACTCACCATTATCACCAATGAACTGTAGTCTATCTTCATCAAGGACTATCCAAACGTTCAAATCAGTGTAAACCTTAAGACACTCCTTAAGCTGATCCTCGGTGAAACCTCTGCGGATAACCGTGTTCTTTAATTCTTCAAGAGGTAAACTATTCTTCTGTACACCATCCCTTGTGGCCATATCTTGGATAATTTGATAGATCCTCGTTGTTGGACTATCATCTTCACGTCTGTTCTCATCCCTACTGAAGGATGATCTAGCAACTTCCACAAGTCTCAAAGCTTCATCAACGTCCTCATTATAGACCCTTTCATCGAATCTGAGTCTTGCAAGTGCCTGTGCCATTCTCAAAATACCAAGTAATGTTCTTGGTGTTGCTTGTCCGAAGGACATTCTTGGATCATTCTTCATTCTATGCTTAGACTCTTGTCTCATTCTAATATATGAACTGCAAACGTAATCAGCAACTTCCTTTGGCACAGTAGGTCTGTGGGTCTTAGCCCTTATGACATATTCTCTAATTGTAGTAGGATCATATGGAACAAAGTCCATGTCTGGGTGTCTGTTATTCATATGGACATAGGCAACGTGCTCAGCCAACTTCTCATCGTTCTCCTGAGATGGAGTATCCAAGATCAAGAACAAAACGTCAAATCTGGAAAGCAAAGCAGCTGGTAAGTTAATGTTTTCCAATGGTGAGATTCTTGTGTTGAAACGACCATAGAGAGGGTTAGCAGCTGCCAAGATAGAAGAACGAGCATTAAGTGTTGTGTTAATACCAGCCTTAGAGATGGAAATTGTCTGTTGTTCCATGACTTCATGGATAGCAGTTCTATCACTTTCATCCATCTTATCGAATTCATCGATACAACAAATACCGTTATCGGCCAAAACCAAAGCACCACCTTCTAAGACCATCTCATCGGTAACAGGGTCCTTCATAACAGCAGCCGTTAAACCGACACCGGAGGAACCTCTACCGGTAGTATAGACACCTCTTGGGGAAATCTTAGAGATTGTTTTGAGCAATTGTGATTTAGCAACACCGGGATCACCCATGAGACAGATATTAATATCACCCCTAATTTTCATACCATCACCGATCCTCTTATCAACACCTCCCACGAGTAAAAGTAACAATGCCTTCTTAACGTCTTCATGACCAAAGATCTCCGGTGCGATTGATCTAGCGAGTCTTGAGTAGGCATCACCCTCCTGTCTAATGGCTGCAATTTTTTGTTCAACTGAAGAGTTCAAATCTTCGGAGTCGTATTTTTTCTTGTGCTGTCTCACACATTGGGTCTCAAGGTAAGTCTCTGTTAAAAGACCAGCACGTAATGCTCTGAAGCCTGTGTATGGGGCTGGCAAGAAGATACCTGCAACATCAACAAGGTCACCCGGATTCATAGATCTAACCAAGTCACCATTGACGTGTATGCTAATGGTTCTTGGGATATGACCCACTGGCACTTGAGAAGCCAATTCCTGTAATTTGACCTCTTGGAAAGGCGAGAACTTGGATGCTCTCGTAGATGGGAACAATCTACCCTGAGAGTTATTTGTCCTACACTGTTCCGATGTACATTCACTCTTTGGTGTGAAAGTTCTTGCTGTGACTTCTTCAAAGATTTCATGACCACACTGGTCACATGTATAAGCTGCAACTTTAACGGAAGGCTTGACATCCGATACTCTTGTGATCATTCCTCTAACGGTGATAAGCTTTCCAATGTGTTCACCTTTAACGTCTCTCACTGAGAGTGCTTTGAATTCTTTTTTACCGTATGACTTGGTTGGTGGTCTAAAGTAGATATTGTAACGACGTGTTAATGTAGGTGGGAATCCAAGCTCTTCAACTTGATCGTCATTTTCATCCAATAGTCCTTGGTTCTCTAACTCCTGTCTTCTCTCTTCTCTCAATCTCTGATTTCTTTGTTTTCTCTGATGTAACACCAAATCCAGGACAGAATCCTGGAAATTCAACTCTTTGTTTGGTTCTGGCATTAATTTGTCTACTTCTTTAGCGAAAACCTCGAGGTAGCGATGCGTATTCTCCATGATCGACTCTGAGAGTGACTTTCTGCCACCCATATTGAAATCATTGGCAAGCTCATAATCATGGATATCGTCCATGTCGATGTATAGAGACGAGATGGCTCTATTTGCGATTCTTTGTAGTAGCACCATGTACTTCGGACCGTCCAATACATTGGCCAAATATGGCTCTTCGTCCAAAGAGACTGGCTTGACTTTGGAATCGAAGAACTCATCTGCTTTCGTCACTGTGTCAGTTTTGAAGTGCTGGAGGAAATCCGTGATGTGTGTTGAGATCTCCTCATAGTTGACATCAATTTTAATGGCTGGTAGTGCTGAGGTCGCCATTTTTGCCAACTGATAATTATAATAACAACAATAAAAAAGATGAAGATAAGGAGAGGACGTTTTATGGAGAAAAAAAAGATCCACCCCCTGGAAAATCTAAAGACGCGTCAAACTTTCGCGCTTGTAATTAGATTTCCCATTTGGGAAGTAATGGCAACAAACCAAGCAAAACCTGATCATTTTATTCAAGCTAACATTTTTGAAAAAATTAGCCCAACTCAGTCGAACCAGTGCTATACCAGGCTAGTACTATATAAAAATACACTAAAAAGCAAAGAGGTCACGTGACCTTCCTATTTATCACGTGACCGCATGCAGGATGTTGCACGTGCGCACATCATTTTTGTCTCGTGTCTGCCGGGAGTGGGGGTGTGGGGGGAGGTGTGGGGGGCAGAACAGCGTACATTTCTCTGTAAGTGAAAAGAAATAATATACGTAATTAGATATAAACGGGGCCAAAACTGACAAACCAACATAAAACAGCTGAATAAAATAGCCAGCTGAATAATTATAGTAATAGCTCTTTTAGAATTCTCGGGTTAACTTTAATATTTTAGTCCCGCGCGTATGGCTGCCAAAATATTGTGTCAACACCTGACTAGAAAAGGGGCAAGCAATAGCCTTTTTCACTTGTACTTTTACCTTTCCGTCTTGCTCGCACTACAAATTATCAATTGAGTGGGTAATGTCTTCTCTTTACGACTTCCACCCTGGCGAACCACCGGCCGGCGAGGATCAATTGCCTCGCCCAAAGCACATCAGACGTTTTACAGGTTTCTCTCCAGCTGAGATTAAGACGATCGATTCCGTTATTCCTCTTAAGTCCCGTGAAACATGGAAGAAGTATGCTGTTCAGAACTTTGATTCAAAAGATTCATTCGAAAGCACTTTTGTCAGACACGTCGAAACAACTTTGGCAAGATCATTGTACAACTGTGATGAGTTGGCTGCTTATCAGGCAACCTCGAGCACCATGAGAGATAACCTGATCACCAATTGGAACAAGACCCAACAGAAACAGACCACTAAAGACCAGAAAAGGGTTTACTACTTGTCATTGGAGTTCTTGATGGGCAGGGCATTGGACAATGCGTTGATCAACACCGATAACAGAGAACTGGTCAAAGAAGCTGTTGACGAATTGGGTTTCAACTTTGAGGATATCTTAGAACAGGAGCCCGATGCTGCCTTGGGTAACGGTGGTTTGGGTAGATTGGCTGCCTGTTTCATCGACTCCATGTCGTCTGGTAACTACCCAGGATGGGGTTACGGTTTACGTTACCAGTATGGTATTTTCTCCCAAAAGATCATTGATGGCTACCAAGTTGAGACTCCTGACTACTGGCTTAAGTTCTCTAACCCATGGGAAATCCCACGTCTGGAGATCCAGATTCCAGTGGACTTCTATGGCCACGTTGAGCATACCGTTGATGCTGATGGTAAGAAGAAGGCCAATTGGATCGGTGGAGAAAGAATCCTTGCTGTTGCCTACGATTTCCCAGTCCCAGGTTATAAAACAGACAATGTTAACAACTTGAGAATGTGGTCTGCTCAGCCAACAACTGAGTTTGATTTCGCCAAGTTCAATTCCGGTGATTACAAGAACTCTGTTGCTGAGCAACAGAAGGCCGAATCCATCACTGCAGTTTTGTATCCTAACGATAACTTTGATTCTGGTAAAGAGTTGAGATTGAAGCAGCAATACTTCTGGGTTTGTGCTTCGCTTCATGATATCATTAGAAGATTCAAGAAATCAAAGAGACCTTGGTCAGAGCTGCCAGATCAAATTGCCATTCAATTGAATGATACTCACCCAACTTTGGCAATTCCTGAGTTGCAGAGAGTCCTTGTTGACTTGGAAGGTTTAGAATGGGACGAAGCCTGGAACATTGTTACCGAGGTTTTCGGTTACACTAACCACACGGTCATGCAAGAGGCATTGGAGAAATGGCCTGTCCCATTGATCCAAAGATTGTTGCCAAGACACTTGGAGATTATCTACGAGATCAACTTGTTCTTTTTGCAATCCGTTGAAAACAAATTCCCTAAAGACCGTGAGTTGTTACAGCGTGTCTCCATCGTTGAGGAATCCTCTCCAAAGCAGATTAGAATGGCATTTTTGGCTATCATTGGATCTCATAAGGTCAACGGTGTTGCGGAGTTGCACTCTGAGCTATTGAAAACAACCATCTTTAAAGATTTCGTTAACATCTACGGCTCATCTAAGTTCACCAATGTGACTAATGGTGTTACTCCAAGAAGATGGTTGAAACAAGCCAATCCAGAGTTGGCTGATATCATCACGGCTAAGCTGGGATCTGATGATTACTTGAAGGATCTATCTAAATTGAAAGAACTTGAAAAGTATTCTGAAGATGAAGACTTCCAAAAAGCCTGGGCTAAGGTTAAACTTGATAATAAATTGAAGTTGATTGATTTAATCAAGAAATTAACCGGAATTAAGATCGACAACCCAGATGTTTTATTTGATATTCAAGTTAAGAGAATCCACGAGTATAAGCGTCAGCAGATGAACATCTTTGGTGTCATCTCTCGTTACCTCAAGATCAAGAACTCTTCCCCAGAAGAACGTTCAAAGATTTTACCAAAGGTCTCAATCTTTGGTGGTAAATCTGCACCTGGTTATTACATGGCTAAGACGATTATTAAGCTGATCAATTCCGTTTCAGATGTTGTTAACAACGACCCAGAAGTTGGTGACTTACTCAAAGTTGTCTTCATCCCAGACTATAACGTCTCAAAGGCCGAAGTCATCATTCCAGCTTCCGACTTGTCTGAGCACATCTCCACTGCTGGTACAGAGGCCTCAGGTACTTCCAACATGAAGTTTGTCATGAACGGTGGTTTGATCATCGGTACCGTTGACGGTGCCAATGTCGAGATCACAAGAGAGTGCGGTGAAGACAACATCTTCCTCTTTGGTCACTTGTCTGAAAACGTTGAAGACATTAGACACTCCCACAGATATGGTGGCTACGCACTTCCTGAGTCCCTGGAGGAAGTGTTCAAGGCTATCGAGTCCGGCAAATTCGGCAACTCTACAGAGTTCAGCCCACTCATTGACAGTGTTCGCTACCACAGCGACCACTACCTCGTTGGTGATGACTTTGATTCCTATTTACAGGCTCATGAGCTGGTCGATGAGGCATACTTGGACCAGAAAAACTGGATCAAAAAATCCATCACAAACGTTGCCAACATCGGATTCTTCAGCTCCGACAGATGTATCCAGGAGTACGCCGACTCCATCTGGAACATCGAGCCATTGTGAGAGTATTTATATTATATATTTTTAAAGCCCATATTTCCGCCTTTCTTACTCCTTTCGTATGCGTCGCGAAATCTTTATCTTTGCCTTTTCTGAAAGTTTACGTGCCTCTGAAACTTTCCAGCTTAGCCCCCTTTCTCTCTCTTTTTGTCTAAGATTCAAAGAACAAAATGCTTCTTCTCCCACTGCTGCTGGCCTTTGCCGTTGCAGCACCGGTGGACCTCTCCAAGAAGTTTCTCGTGGAGAATCTCCCGGGAACGGAGTCCATCAGTGAAGAGCTGAAACCGATTATGTACGCCGGCCATATCACGCTTGAAGAAGAGACAGACACGAATTACTTCTTTTGGAAGTTCGTGAAGCCACAGACCGACTTCAACAGAACGGTCATTTGGCTTAACGGTGGGCCTGGCTGTTCCTCCATGGACGGTGCCCTGATGGAGTCGGGCCCTCTAAGAGTCGCGTCAAACGGCGAAGTCTACGTTAACAATGGCTCATGGTACGATGCTGCAAACATGATATTTATAGACCAGCCAGGTGGTACTGGTTTCAGTACCACTAAGTCTTATGACAAGGACTTGAGTGATGTTGCAAGTGATTTTATAACCTTTCTGAAAAATTACTTTGAAGTCTTCCCAGATGATCTCGATAAAGAGTTATACATTGCTGGTGAATCGTATGCTGGCCAGTACATCCCATTTATCGCAGATGCTATTCTTGCAGCCATAGACAGCGGTGATCTGAGTGTCGACCTGAAAGGTCTGATGATTGGTAACGGCTGGATTGATCCAAATTCTCAAAGTATGAGTTACATACCATACCTTTTGGATAGTGGAATTATTCATCAGAACGATGAATTCTTCCCAAAGCTACTGAAGCAGCAAGAAAAGTGCCAAAACGAAGTTAATGACGGTAAATCTAAAGACAAATTCTCACTCTCAGACTGTGAAAACATCTTAAATTTCATCTTGTCATATACAAGGGATAAAACTGCGCCAGTTGATCAGCAGTGTATTAACATGTATGATACAAGATTGAGAGACTCGTATCCAAGTTGTGGTATGAACTGGCCACCAGACCTGCCTAATGTTCAGCCTTGGCTACAGAAAGATGAAGTTGTGAAAAGCTTGAACTTGGATGTTACCAAAGTTAAGAAATGGAGAGAATGCGATGGTCAGGTCTCAAGATTCTTAACCAATAAGAATTCCAAACCGTCAGTCGGCTTATTACCAGGTTTACTAGAGAGACTGCCTATAATGCTGTTCAATGGTAACAAAGACATCATCTGCAATAACTATGGTGTCTTAGATTTGATCTCTAAGCTATCATGGGGTGGATCAACTGGTTTTGAAAAAGACGTTATCGAGTACCCATGGTCATATGATGGTTCAACAACAGGTAGTGTCAAGTCATCTAGAAATCTTACCTTTGTCGATGTCTTTGATTCCTCTCATATGGTTCCATTCGACAAACCAGCCGATTCAAGAGGTTTGTTCGATATCTTTGTTGGTAACTTTAGAATTATCGATTCAAGTAATACCACTATTGTTGAAACTCCAGTTTATGACCAAGGTGACTTCATCTGGTCGGATGATGATGCAACATCTCCATCAGATAATAACAAATCTTCGAATGATAATGATAATGATAATAACGTGGCTCACTCAGGTAAGAGTGCTACACCATTTATCTTATACCTTTTTGTCATCAGTGTCTTTGGTGGGTTCATCTTTTATTTCCAAAAGGATAAAACAATAAAAGGCCAATCAATACTCAAAACACATGCGAGACAAAAGAAACCGCACCAAAAGAAGACAGTATCATGGGCAGATGCTGACAATTCTGACCAACCAGGACAATTCTTGAATAACTACAAGAATAAAAAAGAAGGATACAGTTCTTTTGGTGGTGATGCCAATTATGAAAATATTGAACTTCAAAACCAATCAACAAATGACGATTTTGATTTTGATATTGAAGATGAAGAAGTAAACAGATTAGTTTAACAATAAGACATATATTTATACCAGCTAAAAAAATTGTTGTATTAATACTAATATTAATAATAACCACACGAGATCAAACACAATACCATACTGTTTAAATATCCATGTGGAAAATATCATCATCTTCATGATCATCATATTCATGGTCGTCATCTTCATGGAACAACACTGGTGGACCTGCCCAACTGTTTTCAACCTCAGGGGTTGCAAATTCAGGTAAAACACTTTTATGATCTCTAAATTGAAACGGATTCTCTCTCAAAAATACCGGAAACCAAGAAAGCTCATAGTATGGGACAGGAGAAAAATCAAGACGGAAATCCACATCAGATTCAGCCAGCATTATGATACGCCCACCGAACATCAACAGAACTGCACCTTGGGTATCGGATAACTCTCCTCTAATTACACGATCTTGTGTATTTTCTGAAGCATATCGTTAATAAACTTACTTACATATATATCTTCGCTGACAATCTCAAGTAAATCTTCAAGTTCATTGTCGTGTTCTAAATCCTGCAAACGAGAAAGTAAAGTTTCCTCCAAGTAAACCCTTCTTTTGTCACTTATTTTTATTTTGGTATTAAAGTAATCTGTGTGGTAAATGTTTCTGGTACCCTGACGAGGCCACAAACATAATGTTCTTTCAGTTTGGTCGAGCTCCGTTATCCTGAAAAGGGCTAAGTTTGATTTCAGATCTGGAGGCACAATCAATCTCGACCCTGTGTTTATTCTATCAATATTTTCGATGTTCCCCCAGTTCTGACTGTTTAAAATACCAGGAGACATTCTAATTCTCATGACATTAGCATCTCTCAGTCTATAAGGATTTCCGTTCATCATAGTATAAGGAATGAAATCAATGTGAAAAACAAGGTATAAAAGATGATATTAGAACTTCAATAGACAACTGCAACAGACAATTCAGTAGAAATATTTAAAATACCTTATAAGAATAAAGTGACAAGAATATTAAGACACAGAAACAAAGAAAGAGCAAACCCCATAGAAAGCTCTTTTGTTCTTTATACTTTGATTTTTATACAAAGCTTAAGATCTCCCAGCTTATCTTTCTTTTCCTTCTGCGGAGCATAGACCTCTTATACACAAAGACATATAAAGTTGCCACCAAGCTATTTGGAATACAAAGAGATAGAGACTTCCATATTCATCTGATTTGTTGTTGTTTCCTAGTTTTTCTTTTGTTGATTGCTTTATCTTGATCTTTCCCTTCAACAGTACACACACACAGTTTGAGCTTATTATATGCTCCTGTGTTCAAAGTTGAAGAATGTCATCGATACTTTGTTGCGGAGGCGAATCGAACTCTAAGGTTGAACAGACAACTCCCCGTCCATTACATACAACTTTCCAACCACCACCACAGAAATTACCTATAACTTCTTCTCCAATGGGTTCATCAACTACTCCAAAGAAACAACGAGAGGTTGAGAAGAAAGAAGTATCACCACAACTTTAGACCGATATCACCGTGTATGAAGGAACAGACTCTACGGTTGATACTAATGATAATCTACAACCACATAATACAAATTGTACCACTACAAGAACACTTGATGATGATGAATCTTCTAAACAGGTTAATAATTCTTCATATTCTGGAAGTGATAATGGTGATGGAGAAGGTGATGATGAAGATGAAGATATTGCAATGGAAGATGAAGTGATTGATGATTTCTTTGATTTGGCACAATTACAACCTGGTCAAAGTCATGCTGATGGTAGTTCTTTCTTATTAGGACCAGCACCAAAGCAATTACAAAATCGTAAATGTTTAATCTTGGATCTTGATGAAACATTGGTTCATTCATCTTTCAAATATATGCGTCAAGCTGATTTTGTTATCCCCGTGGATATTGAGAATCAATTACATAACGTTTATGTTATAAAGAGACCAGGTGTTGATGAATTTATGAAACGTGTTGGTGAAATTTATGAAGTTGTTGTTTTTACAGCTTCTGTGTCAAGGTATGGTGACCCATTATTAGCTGCATTAGATATTCATAAATCTGTTCATCATCGTCTCTTTAGAGATTCTTGTTATAATTATCAAGGGAATTATATTAAGAATTTATCATAAATTGGAAGACCATCAAGTGATTTAATCATTTTAGATAATTCACCTACTTCTTATATCTTTCATCCACAACATGCAATTCCAATCTCGAGCTCGTTCTCAGATGCCCATGATAATGAATTATTAGATATAATCCCATTTTTAGAAGATTTGGCAAAGGAAAATGTTGAAGATATTGGTTTGGTATTGGACATTAACCTATGATTTTATCTTTAAAAGCTGGTCTTCTTCATCATATATAACACATATACACAGCACAATAAGTTTATTCAATTCGATATAAAAACTAATTATATGTGTCAATCATATAAAGTCTCATATATATCTTAATCTTGTACAATTAATCTTTATATATACATTATAGCAGTGTGTCCCATACCAATGCTTACGTAATCCATATCTATATGATTACGTTAGCATTGTTTTCCAATTCAAATTCCTTCATCTATTTATATAAAAATACAACAGCAGGCTGAAATATATGATATATCACCCACTTCTTTCTGGGAATAGTTGCTTTAGAAGAGTGTTTTACATTGTCCAAGAGATAATTAGATAAGAAATCCTCGTCTATATCAGGAAATATTCGCGAGGCTTTTTTTTTGACGTATAAAGCTGTTGGTTGAAAGATGGAAAACCAATGTCCCCATCAAGTAATTTAATTCTCATTAGTTGTTAATAATGGGCTACTGTAAATCATTACTTGTTAACTTTTAAGTTGACTGATTTGAAGTGTTCACTGTAAGCAAAAGATGCACTTAACCCTGGTTAGTATAACACAAAACTTGACGTGACCAATCTCAATTTGGTTTGTTAATGACGACGCTAAAGATGACATGGATTTTGAATTTATGGTGGTGTGATCACCAAGTTAACACTGATAAACTACTAACTCATTTTTGATGAACCGAAAGTCTAGGATTCTTGCTCCAAATCTTCGAGAAGCCCATCTGTTTATTCTTTGGGGGATTTCGATCCGGGCACCTGGAATACCAAGAGGTATAATGAGCGAAGAGAAGGTTAGGTGGCAGCTTGTCCAGACTCGGTCTCACAAAAGGTTGTGGGTTGTAGAGAGTTATTATTGGTCGAGTTATCCCGGATAGTTTTACCGTGCTTCCAATTGTTCCGAGAACTAATTGGAGTACTCTTAAGATATGGGAAGGACACTTTGAGGGGAATTCCAAATTGATCTTCTTGAGGGTGTGAACATTTAACCAAGAGAGTGGGATTTACCAAGACAGTATATAAGAATTCGTATGAGCTACCAGAATAATAGAATTACCTTATTACTATGATATTTAGCTCTTTTATTAATTTCTATTAAGCTCCTAAATTTCTCTATAGGCTTTTATAAAGGCGACATCCATAGAATGTTTTTCTGGAATTCTACCACAAACGCGGACTTTGTGGTAGGCTATTTATATAAAATAAAATAAAAAATTTAAAGAATCTTTTTTCCTTCTACAACAACCATTACAACACAACCACCAGTTCATCCAACACAGCTGTAACTCAAAAATCAAGGTATGCTGAGCAGTAAGAAATCACGCTCCAAAGGGAACAACAGGAAGGTGATCAGAGAGCTTAAAGCTGAAACAGAAATGTTAAAAGCTGAAACAGCAAGGTTGAAGGAAGAGCTTACCCAGCTGAGACTGGACATCCTGACACTTCAGCTGGAGAACGTGAGACTTCGGACGGATATCCTGACACTTCAGCTGGAGAACGTGAGACTTAATGCACTCAACGCACAACACGGAGTACGACAATACACAGTTATTAATATATTCAACGCACCACGCGAAGCACCCCAACACGAAGCACCCCAACACGAAGCACCCCAACACGAAGCACCCCAACACGAAGCACCCCAACACGAAGAACGTCAACAGGAAGAACGTCAACAGAGACTCCAACAAAGATTAGGTAATGATTTAGAAAGACAAGAAAGAGAAGAGGCAGGAAGAAGCAACAGATGTGGGAAAAGATCAATCATTCTGGCAATGATTGCATTGACTGGTCTGGTATATCTTGGTTCGATGTTATCCACTACAAGTGCAACAGTCCCAACAGAAACCTCAGCTGATTTCAAAACTGTATTGGAAACTGTGAACTCCACACCAAGAATAGCCAAGTTCCTTTTTTTTTCAACAATTGAAATGTATTTATTGAGTAAAGTCGTCTTGAAAATTAATGCTATAATTACATCATGTGAGGAAACGATCAGAGAGAAGAATCCAGGAGTGATCAACAAATTTTATGTCTCTGTGATTTTAATACCAATAGCCTTTACAATCTTATGCTTGCTGGCCATAGTTATGATCATAAACCATACCTCTTTCTCCTGTGAGGCCAGTGGAAACGAAGATGAAGTTGGGAAAATTTATCTTTTCTTTTGCTCATTGAATTCCAACCATTCCATTCAAATCTTTTGCCTCTGGGTTATAATGATTTCTATCCAATTTTGGGTTGAAATAGTTACCTTGTTCTGGTCTCAATTCTGAACTCATATGCTTTATATAATGATCTTTGAAAACAAAAAACAAAAAAAAAACCCTCTGGGACCCAAAAAAAAACATGAAAAGAGAAAACCCCAAAAAAATATTTTTTTTTTAATTTATAATCTTTTTTTTTTTTATTTGCTTAGTTTATCTTTGTAGAAACTAAGGAAAACCATTTGATAATTACTCTGTGTATGAGTTTTCCTATTGTTTTCACAAAAGCCGGTTATAGCCGAAGTCCGCTTAAATCCGCAGAGGCGAGATAGCTTCCGGGGAACTGATGAAGTTTGAAATTGTTTCCTGCTGGTTTTTGTTTTCTGTTTCGATGGTGGTGGTCTCACTTACCTATCATAACTACTACCAACTTGATTTCACTGAGAAAAAAATATGTGTTTCTAAAGCAATCTGTAACCTAGTTTATGGATCTGTTTTTAAGCTGTATTTTGTGGTATTTCTGTTAAGTTCAATACTGTGGCTGAGAATAATCCTTCTATTCTCATGTTCTATAATTTGTCTTTGCTCAGTACAGTTTCATTGTGGGAATTGATTGAATTTTATGGGTCAGTCACAGTCTTAAGCTTTGGGAATTGGTCGTTCCTGCGTACTCCGGACGCAAGCTTCCGATTTTGCGTCACTTTTCTTTGTTATCGGAATAACTCAAAAAATAAGCGAATCAGTATCAAAGGCCATTGGAAAGATTACGAATATACCAACTGTTAATACTGAGACTTCTTTTTGACCAACTCAATTGCTACGTATATCTGCAAGAACAAGCTCTCAATTAACTGTCAAGTCTTCCCACTTTAAGAGCCACACCATGTCCAGCACAAGAAAGTCCAAGAAACCATTACAATTGATTGCTGCAGAGTCTCCAAAGACATCTGTGTTTGAAAAGCAATTGGAACTCATTAATAGCGGTGACGGTAATCTCATCTTCAGTTCTGAAAAGCTCAATGGAAGAAAGATTGGAAGCTTTAATCAAACTTTCCATTGCGATGCATCCCCATATACTCTGAGATTGACTCCACCTCCAAGTCCCCTGTGCCGTACTTTGAAGACCAACGATGAACCAGAGAAAGCAGAACTTTATCTTAAGATACCAATCCACAGACTTAGACACACGGCAAGATCAGTCTCTGAGTTCTTTGCAGATTTGACCTTGGATGATTTTGAGAAAGCTGCTGACTATTTATCTTACTTTAATGTTGGTGGATTTGCAGTATTTGGTGATTGTTTACTTCAAAAGAACAAACAAGCCTTCTTGATTCTGGTGCCAGTTGTACTCACTTCAATTGCAAGGCATGTCTTACAAGCAGACAGTAACATATTTACCGGGAATTCCATTTATCAGATCTTGTCAAAAAAGGAAATACCATATCGTTCTCAGCAGCTGGTCTGTCAAATTGTGGTATCTTTGAAGGCCTTATTGTTTTTGCTTTCTACAAAGATTACATCATCATTCAAACAGCAAGTCAATTATGGGTCTCACCTGGAAGTTTTAATCTTAGTTATGTTGGGGACCCTCCTTGTTGGTTTGTTTGTAAGCATGTTCAATAACATCTTATGCTTCATTTCAATAACCAACAATCTCTCCAAGGGAAGTGTCTCATCTAATCATAACATGATGGATGATAAAGGGGAACCAAGTGCAAACGTCCAACTTCAGCCAGTTTGCCAGATTCCATCTCCTATGTTTGATGACTACTGTATCTTAGAGACCCCAGACAGTATTTGAGGTGGTTTCTCCCGTTTATAGTTATATATTAAACTTGAATTTAGCACTACGAGACATTTTTTATCAATATCAAAATTTTATCAACTATGTACAAAATGCAATACAAACTGTTCTAGAAATGGATGAGACACCAAGACGGCCATATGTACAATCATCAGCAGATCATAATAAAATGCCACAAAACCATACCCCAGAATCAACAAGAGTTGTATATGCCTTCGATTTTTTTTTCATTAGCATCAGATCCCCAAACAACAAATAAACTAAATAATAGGTTCAAAAGAAACTATCCTTAGTTCTTGTCCTCTGGCTTAGCATCGTTCTGACCGTTCTTGTACAACTCCTCGAACAACTTCAAAGAAGCAGATCTCAACTCGTCGGTCTTGGTCTTCAACTCAGCAGCATCAACCTCCTCACCGGACTGGGCTCTAGCAATCAACTCCTTCAAAGAGTCAATCTGCTTCTGGACCTCAGCAGCCTTGGTCTTGTCAATCTTCTCCTCGAACTCCTTCAAGGACTTCTCAGTGTCGTTGACAGTCTGGTCAGCTCTGTTGGCGTTCTCAACAGCCTCTCTTCTGGCCTTGTCAGCCTCAGCGTAAAGCTCAGCATCGTTAACCATCTTCTCGATCTCAGAGTCAGAGAGACCAGAAGAACCAGCAACGGTAATGGAAGCATCCTTGTTGGAAGCCTTGTCTCTGGCAGAGACGTTGATGATACCATCAGCATCAATGTCGAAGGAGACCTCAATCTGTGGAACACCCTTTGGAGCTGGTGGAATACCAGACAAAGTGAAGTTACCAATCAACTTGTTGTCACGGACCAACTCACGCTCACCCTGGAAGACTCTGATCTCAACAGAAGTCTGACCCTCAGCAGCAGTGGAGAAGATCTGGGACTTCTTTGTTGGGATAGTGGTGTTTCTTGGAATCAATCTTGTGAAGACACCACCCAAGGTCTCAATACCAAGGGACAATGGAGTAACATCCAACAACAAAACGTCAGTAACCTCACCGGCAAGAACAGCACCCTGGATAGCGGCACCAATGGCGACAGCCTCATCTGGGTTAACAGCCTTAGATGGCTCCTTACCGAAGAGGGACTTAACGGTCTCGACAACCTTTGGCATTCTGGTCATACCACCAACAAGGATAACCTCACCAACGTCAGAAGTAGAAAGGTTAGCATCCTTCAAAGCCTTCTTAACTGGGTCGACGGTTCTCTTGATCAAGTCGTCAACCAACTGCTCGAACTGAGCTCTGGTGATCTTCAAGTTGATGTGCTTTGGACCGGAGGCATCAGCAGTGATGAAAGGAAGGTTAATCTCGGTGGAGATAGTGGAAGACAACTCAATCTTAGCCTTCTCAGAAGCCTCTCTGATTCTCTGGATAGCCATTCTGTCGTTCTGCAAGTCCAAACCGTTCTCCTTTTTGAACTGCTCAACAATGTGACGGACAAGGACGATATCGAAATCCTCACCACCCAAGTGTGTGTCACCGTTGGTGGACTTAACTTCGAAGACACCGTTGTCAATGTCAAGAATGGAGATATCGAAAGTACCACCACCCAAGTCAAAGACGGCAACGACCTTAGCGTCGGACTTCTCCAAACCGTAAGCCAAAGCAGCAGCAGTTGGCTCGTTGACGACACGCAAAACGTTCAAACCGACAATCTGACCGGCATCCTTGGTGGCCTGTCTCTGGGAGTCGTTGAAGTAAGCTGGGACGGTAACAACGGCGTTCTTGATGGACTTACCCAAGTAAGCCTCAGCGGTCTCCTTCATCTTGTTAAGGACGAAACCACCAATCTGGGCTGGGGAGTAGGTCTGATCACGGGCCTCCAACCAAGCATCACCGTTGGAGTGCTTAACAATCTTGTATGGAACCTGCTTGATGTCTCTCTGGACCTCAACATCTTCCCAACGACGACCGATCAAACGCTTTGTGGCGAAAAGGGTGTTCTCTGGGTTAACGACAGCCTGTCTCTTAGCTGGAATACCAACCAATCTCTCACCCTCCTTGGTGAAGGCGACGACGGATGGGGTGGTTCTGGCACCTTCGGCGTTCTCAATGATCTTTGGGATCTTACCTTCCATGATGGCAACGGCAGAGTTAGTGGTACCCAAGTCAATACCAATGACCTGACCCTGGACCTTACCGTTGGAGTTGAAACGAGCCAACTTTGGCAAACGGGACTAGAGCAACATGTTAGTATTTGTGTGACTTAAAAGTCTTCCTTGCCTCCCACTTGTTCATTCCCCCGCCATCCAACATTGAAAAAAACCAACGTCGACGATGGGTGAAAAATCGGGGGGCAAGTACTGCGTGGCTACTTACGGCACGTAATGAGTTACGCATAAAGCTGTTAGAAAGCATTGTGAATGTTGTTTTGGAAAGAACTCTGCTGGGTTAAAACAGTGGAAGACTTCCGTTTCAAAATGGGTTGGGAGATTCTTTTTATAACTTGTAAACTCACCGATGGAACCCTCCAGAAGCTTTTTTTTTTGCTCCAGCAGGCAGACGGCGCCGGCTGTTCCGCGAATTTTTCACTTCGCGGTTACCCGGCTGTGGCGGGGTGTGTGGTGTCCGGATGTGAAGTCGGAGTTTGTGGAGAACTCCGATTTAGTGCTTAGCTTTCTTCAGTAGCGAGCCTGAGCTCTTTCGTGTTGTTCTGAATGAAAGAGCTGTTTTCATCGATAAGAGGAGCCGACTCGCACGTTCACAGAGAATCAAACGGTTTATAGCCAAGCATCGTGGTCTGGATGGGCCCCAGGCTTGTAGCAGCTGATCATGACGTAATGTATTATGTAATTTCATAGCTGCGAAAACCTAATGAAACAAATGCTATAAAACTCTCATGGAATGATTAACATAAAAGGAATTTGCATTATTCCTCCTAACGTTATTTCAATTAATTGTTATATAAAAGTAGAATATTTACATGATCATAACGTTGCCTCAGCAACCACTAAGTACTGTGTGTGCCACTGAAAAATTCATAAGGCCGAGATCGCGTTTTCAGCCTTTTTGGCGTGTAAGACAAGTACAATTGTATATAATTACATATGTTTTATGTGTGATCTGTATATCTAAGTGACGTATAAGTACTCTGTTCTGAGGTTGTATTTATTGATAGCCAAGAGTGTTGGATATGACAAGCCGATTTATTCCAGAGATTGACTTGGCTTTACTTGATACGAATAGAGAAGACCTTCTCTCTTTGCTTAAGCATTCACTGATAGAATATGGTGCATTCTGTGTGACTTCAATTGATGATCATTTCGATGAGAACATCAATACACTGGCAAACGACCAGGCTAGTCAATTATTTAAGTGTTCTGGTCAAGAGAAATCCAAGATCGCCATGATCAAGTCCAAATCATTCTTAGGCTATACGCAGGAAACCCATTATGAGTCTATTAATTTCTCAACTGGTTCTATAAGCTCGACTTCAGATAATGAGTATGTGAACATCGTGGGATCAAACCAATTTCCAACGGCGGAGAAAACTCCATACTTTGAGAAGTCTGTTGATAACATCTTTTCATCAATGGGCAACTTCTCTAATTTGATCATAGACCTCATCTTTGAATGCCTTGGAGTTACAAAAGAGCAACAAAGTCAATTATTGGTACCAAAGCAATCAGAGCAATTCTATGGTCTTTGTATAAACTCGCTCAATTCTACTTCTGCAGAGATGCCAGCCAATTCATTTCCTTACCCACCAACAAAGGACATCTCTCTTTTAACTTACATATACCAACAAGCCTGCGATGAGCCCATTGCCCAAGTACAGGATATCTTCGGAGAATGGCTGGAAGTACCAGTAAATAAGAGAAACTCCATGGTGGTTACAGTTGGTCAATCACTTGAATTTATAACTCAGGGTGTGGCGATGTCTGGATCTTATAGATTTATCCCTACAAAATCATCCAGAATTGTAATGCCATTTTATCAACATGCTGCTTTGGAATCACGATTGAACCCAATAGCAATCGATAAGAAGCTTTTGGACATTATGAAAAAGAGGGAGATGATTAGGTCATCTACTTTGAAGTCCATTTTTAAGCCAGAGTCCCCAGTAGCCAAGATGCTCTTTATGTACAACATCAAGAAGTACAGAGACGTAAGCAGGAAGTGGTATCCTCAAATAATTAAAGATGTCGAGATCCAAGAGAAGAAAGATAACCTATTGAATAAAGAAGAACTCAGACAAGCTCAGATTGCGATATCAAAAGAACAACATTTTGTAAAGTTATTCACAGCTTTGGATTCCATCATGTACTTGAATGTCCCAACAAAAGTCTCCGATATTAAAGTATTCACGTTACTCCCACAAATGAAACGTCTTTGCCACTTTAATGTCAGGATGGATCATGTGCTTCAAATATTCAAGATATGGCCTACATTTGTTAGTTTGAAATTGGATGAAGATAATGAGCTCATTGTTGATATCGACGAGACAAGGAATATGCTCTTAATAAAGGATATACAGCCAAGAATTGAAAAGTTTACAAAGCTATTGAGGGATTGGACTGATAAGAATGAAATCATTGATATCCCACTTTTATCATTGAAAGACGTTGAAAAGAAAAAAAGCATCTTCCATTCATTTGATAAGAAGAGAATACGAACGGAAATTCTACAAAAAGATACACAAAAGAGAAAGAAGCTTGGAAATGAATCAGGTCTTTCACTTCTACAGAGAATACAGAAAAGGGAACAAGAACAGATGAAAGGTTATATATCACCTGAGCAACGACATGCAAATTATCTCGATGGTAAAATAGAACAAGTTTTAGATATCATCTCGACTATGAGACCAGATAAACCACATTCAATTGATCGTCTAACAGAGCAGGTCATGACAAGTCTTAAGACAAAGAATGCGCTTGCAGATAAGGAAGCCAGAGATTTAGTCTTACATTTGGCGAAGAAATTTCCAGATGTCTTTAGAATCTTCCAAGGAAGAGACATTGCCGTTCTTAGATGGAAGGACTTTGATCTCAAAGGGCTTAAAGAAAGACTTCTACAAAGATAGAAAACACTTTTTTCAAGTAAATGATATAACATTTCTTTCACCTAATTTATATGAAATGTCGTCTATTTAAAAAATCGACTTAATAATGTACAGGAGTTTATAGTGTCAATGCAACATAAACATCATAATCTCCCCAATCTGTTTTCTTTTTATATCGAGATTACTTCTCGTCTTCTTCACGAATTGCGATATCTGCAGGCTTGTAGTCCATGAAGAAGTACTTCAATACCAACTCAATAGCCCAAGCCACAACCAAGTCCAAGACTAATGTAACAGTCAACTTGAACTTGAAATCAGAAGTCATTGGGACAAACTTCATAGCCTCGTTAAGCTCTGGCATGAACTCAGTGGAACCAGCAATGGCCAAACCAGAAACAGCAAGCAAACCGTAGTACATACCCTTGTTCTCAGAGATACTCTCCTTGAATGGTCTACCCTGGTAGTTGACAGCAAATGTGGAAACTTGTTGAGCCAACTGGAGCAAGAAAATACCAGTGTTCAATAAAGAAGGAACAAACTCTTTCTCAAGGTTAACCTGAGGCTCTCTTGGCTCAAGCTTGTAGATTTCAGCGGTAATGTAAATCAAAGTGGCAATATGAACGGCAAACTGACCAAGAATTGAACCCATAATGTAAATGTTGAAGATACCAGGTTGTGGTCTCTCCTTGGAAAGCTTCTCAATTGGCTGACCTTTGGAAATAGATAAGAAACAGACAGAGATCAAAATACCGGAGGTGGTAGCCTGAGCATCACCGAATTTAACACCAGCAAGATAGATGACAGACAAGGAGTAAGCACTAATCAAACAGTTCAAAGCCAAAATCTTGTACATCTGAATGGTGGACACCAGAGCACAACGACCCTGACGGATGATTTTTGTAACAGCAGAGACATTTGCCAACTTAGAAGTGAATGGAGCAGCACAGGAAGCATCACCCAACTTAAGAGTTGGGGCCTCAGAGTCCTCTTCAAGCTGACTCAAAGACTGCATCAACATACCAGAGAGTTCGTTCTGAGCATTGTTACCAACAACTCTACCGTTACGGTCGACAACTGGGAGCTCTTCTTGACCCTTAGCCTTCTCAGCAAGGGCCTTCATCTCTGGAGTAACAGTAATACCTTGTTTCTCAACAGCCTTCAAGTAGTGAGGGTTGGTTGGGCCTGGTGGGTACAAGTGAGCAATAGCAAGAGGAGCAGGAGGGTTTGGTTTACCCCATGTGGTCATAATCTCACACTGTTTGGCGTAAACCTTCTGAGCCTGTTCAACCTTTCTCTGTTCAGCAATCTTCTTCATACCTTCCTCGGTACCATTCAAAAGAGCAACACCAACATGTGCTTGTTTCAACGCACCAACATCGTTAGTACCATCACCACACATCAAAGTGTTATAACCCATGTGCTTGAGAGTGTTCAAGATGAACTCCTTCTGGGATGGAGAGACACGGGCATAAACCCAAGTATGTTTAATCAAATCGTGCAACTGTGGATGTTCCAAAAGCTTGGCCAAGGCATAACCGGTAATGGCAATGTCGTTGGTCTTGAAGATGGCTTCATCAATTTTGTCAGAAGAGCTGAAAGGAATGATCTTTGTCTCATCAACGTTTCTCCAAATCATTTCGTGGTCTCCATGGTGTGCCTCTGGGGCATCCAAGATGAGAACTTCACGCTCAACAATTTTAACTTCTTTAGCAACGAAAACAGCAGTCAATGGGTTATCACCTGTAATCATAATTGAACGGTGACTTGATTCGTTTAACATAGCAATGGTCTCAATAGCATCGTCTTTCAATGGGCAGTGGAAAACAAGGAAACCCGCAAAGGATAATCCTTCTTCAACCTCTTCACGCTCAATTTTCAAAACCTTGGATGGTGAAATATCATCTTCCAAGTACTTGTAAGCAACAGCCAAAACACGGGAACCAGAACGGGTGAAGGACTTGTAAATGTCCTCGTAGTTATCTGGGATAGTAGTCAATCTTTGGAGGATAGTCTCTGGTGCACCCTTGACGGATACTAATGTCTTACCAGAAATAGTTGAGATAGACGCAGATCTCTTCAAGGCAGAAGAGAACTGGAAACGACGTAAGATCTTAATCTTCTCAGTCTTCTTTCCTTGTTCTCTAAAGACGACATCTTTATCACCAAGGTTCCAGCCAACAGCTTCTAAAGTGGCCTTTTCCATTGGATCACCGACAACTTCACCGTCATCCAACTTAACAAGAGCATGCGCAGAACCAAGAACCAAGTTTGTAACTTCAGGAACCTCAGATGGCTTAGCCAAGTGACGAATGTCCTTACCAAAGCCGGCCAAACCTTCAAACACAAGGTCCTCACCGGTCAAAGTACCAGTCTTATCGAAACAACAAACATCGATTCTACCAGCCATTGGAATTCTGAAAGGCTCAGTACAGTAGATGTAATACTTACTCAAAGCAGCCAAGGAAGTGTTGACGGCCATGGTGAGCTCCATTGGCAACTCAGGTGGGACAACGGAAGTGATAATCAAAATACAGTCCAAAACAAGCTTGTTTTGGATACGACCCATCTTAGTACCTTCAACCCAGACATACCAGGAAGCAGCGATGGCAAAGATCAAGAGGAACAAAATGAAGAAGAGGGACTCCCAGTTACCGACGGAGACACGTTCAGCGGAGAAGATCATAACACGGACCAATGAACCCTGAGAGGTTTCGAAACCGGTCTTAGTGACAATAGCAAGGGCACCTTTATCTGGAGCCAAGGAAACAATTGAATCAGTTGGTGCAGTGACCTGGAGGGCCTTTGTACCACCGTGCAACATGGAGTTCTTATCCAAACCGTCAAGATCCAACTTTTGTTGGGCTGGACGGAGCTTGATAGACTCCTTCAACAATGGGGTAGACTCACCAGAGAGCATTGCCTCGTTCATAATAGCAGAACCGTCAGTCAAGATCATATCACATGGGATGGCCAAGTCATCTCCTGTACGGGTAACAGAAACCAAATCACCTGGCAAGAGCTCGGTTGTTTCCATTTGCTTCCATTTGTTATCTCTGTGAACCCAAATTGTGAATGGCTTGACACCCATTGTTCTGAACTCACTCATTGTTGAACGACGCTGGAAGACAGTTGTGAACTCAAAAGTGACCAACATGAAGAGAGTAAAGAGGGAGTAGTACCAAAACTCATCGAGCAACCACAACGCAACACAGAACACCTGGAACACGAAGAATGGTGCGGTGGCGTGCTCTTTGAACAGCTCCCAGAAAGATGGGATAGGAATATCAAAGAAGTTCTTACCGTATGAACGTGTCAAGAGAGAGAGATCACCGCTGAGACCCTTTGAGCCCTGCAATTGCTTGATCAGTGGTTCCTGGTCAATTACAAACTGTGGAGGCGAGAAATTGGACACCTCTGGATGGTAGATGAAACGTCTCTTTTGGAACACAAACGAAGTTTGAATTCCGTCATGGAACTTCTCACGAGCGATTGGTGTGATGGAACCGGCACCAAAGTTTGGTGCGGCCTGAAGTAAAATGTGGGATGCCTCATCGAGGTTCTTCACCTTAGCGTAGTTGAAAAGGGCATCGACATCAATGCTCCAGTTAGGTGCGAGGATCAGCACAGACTGAACTGCGATGATTGATCCGAGATAAATGAAAGTCCACTCAGATCCCTTAATGTACTCCTCGTACTTATTCGTGTAGAAGTGATAAAATATCGGATACGCCACCAAGAAAGGGAAGACGTAGACACGTTGCGCCAGGTCGCGCGGCCTGAGCAGCTGCGACGACTTGACAGCGACATTGTCGACAAGTTCGGTCATTTCAAAGGTTTGCAATCTTTGGTAGCAAACTGAGAGAAAGATGAGTTTCCCACTTATCAAAAAATTCCTTTGAAAAGCTACGTCGCCGATTGTCGATACTGATCGGTAAGCGCCACAGCCAGCGGGCGCTGATGCACGCTTTTTTTTTTTTTTTTTTTCCAGGGCCTTCCATCTCGGCCTCTCATGACTACAAAAATGCTATCAGTAAGTTGAAGTAAATTGGAAAAAATTATATAAACTATTCAATTCTCCTGATCGACGAGCTGTAAGCGTCTCATTGTTTTCCACTTTTCCTTGTCATACTCTCCAATCACCTCGGATGGGAAGACACTGCGGTGCGAGTTCTCGGACCAGTTAGAGTCCGGGGTAGTGTTGGTTGTGTCTTTCAAGGCAGTTGTTGTCTTTGTTCTCATTAAGGGTGTCTGTGGGTCTTTCGTCTTCTTCGTAGGAGAACTCTGTAGCTCATGCACGTAGGTGAAGTTTGGAATGTCCGATTTCTCATCCTTGTAAACAATGCTCGACAATGAGAGGTTCTTGATCCCCAGCTTTCTTGGGGACCTCTTTGACTTTGCCCTTCTAACTGGGGAGCCAGGAAGAGAGGCACTGTTTATCTTATTCGAAAATTGTGATCCTCTACGGCTGTGACCAAAGATTGATTTATGTGGTGAGTGGCTCTTTGTCTTCGACAACACTTCATCTTGTAGGTTGAAATTGGAAGTAGTCTGATCCATCGCTGTCTTCAAGATCTCATTATTGTGCGACGATCCCTGGGCATTGGCCAGATACTTAAGTGCCTCGTCTGTAGAGTCATCTGGTTGCTGTTCTGGTGCAATGTCAGTTGTGAGGCTTTCACAGACTTCTGATTCTAAAGCGATATCTTCCATTTCTTCAGATGGTGGTGTAAAGAACGTTGATGAGTTGAATGGCTGTTTGTGCAACATGCTCGATCCCATGAGTTGACTCTTTTGGATACGGTCATAGTTCTTTTCATAATCCTCCAATGATATAGTCCTCATTCCTTTGTTCTCTTTGAAATATGGCATAATGCTAGTGAGTGTATGTGCTCTTGGGATCTGCTCAATGACTTGGTCTTCTTTGAAATACTGTGCTGAGATGTCACCAGAGCTATGTGCCATCATGAATGAATCACTACCTGATCTTTCTCGTCCAATGGTATTGTTGGTATGTGGTTTTAAGTGTGGAGGCAACAACACCGATGGGATCCTCTTTAGGGCATCCCTTTCCAGCATCATAATCTTCGACGAAGATTCAACGTCCTTAAACCTTGATAGTGTTGGAGTGAATAAAGCACTCTTCAGAGTCGTGCCAGACTGTGATTTTGGAACTTCAGAGGAGCCGAACTCAGATATGCTCACAGATGATGAGGAACGATTAATGACCGATAGTTTCTTAATTGAATAGCTGGGTATTGCTTGATCTGTTGTTGTGTTTCTGTTATATGCAAATCCAGTCAGGGATTCATTGGTATTCCCTCTGGATGTATTGGTATTTGATGTTGTGATGTGATCGTCGTTTCTGCCAGCAGTACCGACGAGTGTAGCAGCCGAAGCCTTTAATGAGACCATCTTCTCCTTGAGTGATAATGGATCACTATTTGATCTATAACGGCTATCTGTCTTCATGAAAGTCTTAGCATCTGATTCACTGAATTGTTCGTCTTCATAGTATTCCCAGTCGGAGTTGAATATTTGAATCTCAGATCCCAATGCAATACCACCGAATAACAGTGATGCAACAAAGAGAGAAATAAAAGATTTGAAGATAAGCGGATGTGATATCGTTGTAGTATTTTCCATGAGCACAGAAATGTTCAGAGTATAGAGACCAGCTCCCAATGAACACAATGTTGAGAGTGCCGTTATGGCAATAGAACAAACTATCGAATAGTCAGTTTGTATTGTATAGAAAGGTAGTACCATCAAGATAAACATTTCACCGACTATTAGCGATATTAAGCCAGCCTTATTGAATTGTTCTTGGTTATGCGTATACGTGAGGATGCCGAGAACTCCCGTGGCTATGGATATTAGAACGGACGGCACCACCAAGGCCAAGGAAAGGCCCTTCCTATATCGTCTGGACATTATGCTGTGTGCTTATTGTGATAGTGTAGCAAATAGTATTACTTCTTGGTAAACCAGAAGGGAGGAAAAAAATTGAAGATCAGTTGAAATTTGACGGCTCGTGGAATGCAAGTGAAGTGAAATACGGCTATATGAATATCGAGGGAACTCAATTTTTCTTTGTTGGTATGTAGATGCGGCTCTCAGATGATCCTTTTTTACCCAATTTTAAAAGATTGTCGACAAACTGTTAGTACTCAGATCACACACAGACTCTTAGCTCCTGACTGTTCCAGGAAGTCCTTGGGAGTAGAGAAGGTCCGGGTTTTTTTTCCTCATGTTTATTTTGATGGTCGGTGCGCTTGCCGCAAAGTGCGCATGTTTGTTTACTTTTTGCCCGATTTGGGTTGGCGATAAAACATGGGAGATCAATTTGAAAGTCAGCAATTAGCTGATTTACCCAGTAGTGTCGTTAAAATTGGACATTATCAAATGTTTGGGAGTGCAACGGAAAAGATGTAGCTGTATTATTACTATTGTATGAATTATAGAATATAACTTTTGTTCTTTAGAAGTGTTAATTAGTCTCATATATCTGTAGCATTAGGGCACGCCTGTTTCTTTCTATTAGAGCAGACCCTAATGGTCCGTTGATGGGTCTTAGATGGACATGTAGAGTGATCACTTGCCAAAGAGTGTACCAGCTCAGTTAGTTGCTTCATTTTGATTCTCTTTGTAACATCAATCTCAAGGAGGACCGTCATGATACTCCATATAGGATCTGAGACTTCACCTTTTATGCTTTCCTTGTCTAGTTTGAAAGCCTTATACTGTAAATCCGATTCTCTTGCAACTTTCCAAGGGAAAGATAGGTTGACCATACTGTATAACAGTATACCAAGTGCCCATAAATCATTGGCTTCGGAGTCGTATTTTATAGAACTTACGGCTTCAGGCGATACCAGTGCTTCTGTCCCAACCATACCAATTGCAAGATCCTTTTGTTCACCGAATCTAAATGCGGTGCCAAAATCAATGATCTTCACAGTTGCAGTCTCGTCGATAACGAGGTTTTCTAGTTTTAAGTCACGATGTGATATGAAGCGATCATGCAGATAACTAACACCTTCACATACCTGTCTAAAGAAACAACAAATTTCAGCTTCGCTTGGATTTACAATTTGGATAAGTTTAAGTAAGGAACATGGGGCAAACTCAACGACTAATTGATGAGTTTGAAAACCGGAGATAAAGTCATAGGCGTTGAGGATATTGCGATGATCGAGCTCCTTCATAATCCCATATTCTGCATAGCAACGTGATTTGTATTCATGCTTAGATTCGTATGACTCTTTTAAGTTGAAAGTCTTGATAGCATATAACTTGTTGGAGGACTTATGATAGTGAAGATCAACCCTAGCTGTGATACCCGATCCCAAGCACTTGATCTTTTTCCCGTAACTCTTATCACCGATAGAAGCCAGCGAGCTGATGGAGAGAGATGAGCTGACGCTTGATACATTTCCCGGACTTATCGCAGAGTGTGACTGTGGAGGTTTCGGAGACGGCAAAGATCGTAACTTACGAAAGAGTCTCTTTAGTCTCGATTTTTCGGCAATGTCTAGCTGTGACATATTTTTGTTCTAGTTGCAGAGATCGACTCCATAATTCTTTCTAGTATAAGCCTAATTTAATGACGATGTGTTTGCGTGTGTCTCCAAGGCTGCTGGGACACCTTGATAATTTTTCAAGGTCTCTCTCACACCTGAAAAATACACACTGCAAGATTCTGTACTGGGCTCAGGCTTGTATGGTGAAATCTGACCACACAAACAAGCAGATAAACAGATAAACAGATAAAACAGATATACTAAGCAGAAGAAAATCGGCTTCACAATGACGTCGTTATACCTGATGGCAAAAGCCAGCCAACCGGGCTTTGGGAGTCGGCTTAAGTTAGGAACAGAAAAAGAAAATTTAGATATGAGCCTTGTCCCAGCCCTCTACGTAGCTGCATGCACTGCACATCCTGCCGCAATCCCCGAAGGAGTCCCCGTGAGATGCCGGGCTTCCATAAGTTATAATTAGAGGGAAAACAACAGAAAGAGCTTACAAGCCAACATTTCTATATACACTCCTAGCTTATTTCATCACCCTGAATCCTCAGCACAAGAAGCCTTCCCCTTTTCGCCTCTAAGAAAGAAATCTTAGGAACACGTGAAGCCCCCGACCCGAGGGGAAGCCCCATTTGAAATTAATTTAAATGTGCGCATAGTTGAAAGCTAAGCCGTAAGTGGCGCGCAACCAAAAGCGGGTGCCATTGCCCTTTTATAAAGAGAATCCTAGGCCCACTTTATACACACAGATACCAATCTCTGGAAATTTTGCACACACACCGTAAAAATATGAAACTATCAGTGTTATTATCCGTTGCGGTAGCACTCGTTAGTGCTAACGCTCATGATTGGGTTCCTCCAAAAGTAGAGGATGCCGCAGTATACGCCAGAACTCTTATTCTCAGAGAGTCCCTCGCCAATGTCAATACCATTTACCAGGGTGAAGACGATAAGGGCCTTCCAGCTTCCTTTGTGGAGTACTATGCTGATTGTGGTGATGGTAACCCTGTTATCCTTGCCATCGACATGGCCACATCTTTCAAGAACGTTGAAAGTGGTTCCCCAGCTACTTTGTCTGTTAGAGTTGGTGACCACTCCCCACATGAAAGAGTAAACCCACATTACCCAGGTTCTCGCCCAGAGTCCGTTGCTGGATCTCCAAGAATCAACTTGCGTGGTAAGTTTGTCGAGGTCACTGAAGAGGAGACCCCAGCACTCGAGAAGTGCTTCCTTAAGCGTCACAAGGACGCTGCCTTGTGGTTACCAGGTAACCCAATCCACTCTTCCCACTGGGTCAAGTTCGAGGTTGAAGATGCCTACTATCTTGGAGGATTCGGTGATACTGGTTACATTGGTAAGATCTCTGGAGATTTGTACAAGAATGCTGAGATCCCAGCTATTGAGTCTCAAGAGCACCACAAGTTCGAGAAGTCCAGACACCATGAGGAAAAGGAGCATCCATTACTCAGAGAAGCTTCCGTTTACATGAACAAGATTAACAAACAGATCGAGTTATTGAAGGATGCCCTTACCTCTGAGTCTTCCGAATCTGTCATCCCAGTTGAGGAGCACATGAAGTCTGTCTGGTCTAAATCTATGAAGAAAAGAGACAACGAGGAAGTTCCTTCTGAGATCTCTTTGAAGGAGTTAACTCAAGAGCAGATCAAGTCCATGATCTCTGAGTTGGAATCATTGAGAGAGCAGTTATCAACTTATGCTACCTCTATGGCTGAAAAGATCTCTGAGTCTAACGACGAGTCTAAGCCAGAGCACAAGGAGCACAGAGAGCCAAAGAAGAATGACGAGGCCAAGCCAGAGCACAAGGAGCACAGAGAGCCAAAGAAGAACGACGAGGCCAAGCCAGAGCACAAGGAGCACAGAGAGCCAAAGAAGAACGACGAGGCTAAGCCAGAGTTCAAGGAGCCAAAGGGACCACGTCCTTCAAAGCACCACAGAGGCCCACCTCCTCCACCACACCACGGTGATTTCCCACCTCCTCCAAAGGATGGTGAGGATGACTTCAAGCCAAAGCACAAGGAGCACAGAGAGCCAAAGAAGAACGATGAGGCTAAGCCAGAGTTCAAGGAGCCAAAGGGACCACGTCCTTCAAAGCACCACAGAGGCCCACCTCCACCACCACACCATGGTGATTTCCCACCTCCTCCAAAGGATGGTGACTTCCCACCTCCACCTCCAAAGGATGGTGACTTCCCACCTCCACCACCAAAGGATGGCGAGGACTTCAAGCCAAAGCACAAGGAGCACAAGGAGCCAAAGAAGAACGACGAGGCCAAGCCAGAGCACAAGGAGCACAGAGAGCCAAAGAAGAATGACGAGGCCAAGCCAGAGCACAAGGAGCACAGAGAGCCAAAGAAGAACGATGAGGCTAAGCCAGAGCACAAGGAGCACAGAGAGCCAAAGAAGAACGATGAGGCTAAGCCAGAGTTCAAGGAGCCAAAGGGACCACGTCCTTCAAAGCACCACAGAGGCCCACCTCCACCACCACACCATGGTGATTTCCCACCTCCTCCAAAGGATGGTGACTTCCCACCACCACCACCAAAGGATGGCGAGGACTTCAAGCCAAAGCACAAGGAGCACAAGGAGCCAAAGAAGAACGATGAGGCTAAGCCAGAGCACAAGGAGCACAGAGAGCCAAAGAAGAACGATGAGGCTAAGCCAGAGCACAAGGAGCACGGTGAATTCAAGCCAAAGCACAAAGAGTCCAAGCCAGAGCACAAGGAGCACGGTGAATTCAAGCCAAAGCACAAAGAGTCCAAGGATGGTAAGGCTGAGAAACAGAGCAAACCACATGACAGATTCCGTGCCAAGGAATTGAGACAGAAGGGCCAACATGATATGATGGACAAGTCTGACTTTATTACCGAAGAGGAGAATGTCTTAAAGTCTATCTGGGACTACTTCTTCAAGCCATCTGAGCGTTCTGAGAAACCACATCACGGAAAGTCTCGTGGTGAGCACGGAAAACCACATAGAAAGCAAGAAGGTGAGACTCAAGTGGATGAATCTGCTGAACAGATCGAACAGACTGAACAGACTGAACAGGCTGAACAGACTGAGAAGACTGAGCAGATTATTATTGACCAAGAGTAAACACTCTTAACTTCTTCTGGATATGCGGTATGATTCTTTTTTTCTTGTGATTGTTTTTGGTTGTTATTAATGTCTTAGCTATATAGGTTTTTTTCTAGTTTGTGGATTGGACCTATTGTCCTTTATTTTTGTTTATGATTCTTTTAATTATACGATAATGTGTATAAAATGACCCGTAAATGACCCGATATATATGCAAATTATTCTTTTATATATGACTTCAGACGAGGGTGTGTCCTTGGCCTTGGAAGCCACCTTCAGTAGAGGAAGTTTCAGTGGTAGTTTCAGCAACTGTGGAAGCGGCGAAGAGGGAGACATATGTGTCCTGCTGTCTCAAGTGCTTAGCATCAACCTCTCTGTAATATGTGAAAACGCTTGGAATGAGCTGGATAGCCGGCTCGGCTCTTTCCTCGATCCATTCAATGATCCAAGATGCTGGAACGAGTTTGTTCAAATAACCAAAGGAATATACGTATCCAGCAATCAAACCAAACAAGTGGCCAAACAAACTTGAGCCTGGGACGATGATGGTGACGAACAAAAGAGTGGCAAATGGCATCAAGATTGTTGGAACGGTATAAGTCGGAGTGATCTGAATAGTTGGCTTCACTCTCGACTCATCATATGCCATGCAAGCAAGGAAGGAAAAGAACCAGCCGGAAGCTCCCATGACGCTGTGGCCTGGAATAATCACTGATCCAATAACACAGTAGAGGACACCAGTGACAACGGCAAAGAGGTTAAGCATCACACCCGTGTAGACTGTACCGTGGGCACGCTCAAATCTGGACATTGGTGTGAGGAGACCAAAGATGTTGAAGACCAAATGGAAGACACCGAGGTGGCCCATTGGATAGAATGAGAGTCTGTTCATGTCAAACTTGAACAATGAGTCGGTGTGAAGGACAATGTACTCAAAGATGCCAAAGAAGAGGTCCATTGTGTAGAGAAATGTAAGGAACACGGCGAGACCAATGGTCAAAGCTGGTGGATAGCCACCAATCACCTTCACAAACTGATCACGTGCACTCTGTGCATTCAGACCAGCAACGTTGATCATCTTGGCTGTTGTTTTTCGTTCCCTCTTTGTAGTTTCGTCGGTGAAAAGTCACAGATCAAATCTTCTGTTTTTGTTTAGGTCTGTTTTTCGCGTCTGCCTATGCACAGGCATGTAAATCCGTTCACCGGGTCTACTGCTACAATAAAAGGACGGCATTCCACAGATTACAGAATTTGTGTTTTGTATTAGAGGGTATAGGCTTGAGGGTCGTGACTCGTTATATTCGTAGAAAGGTCATAAGAGAGAGAGAGAGACGGAGGGAGACATCGCTGGAGAGGTATCATTGGCCGTCTCTCAAGAACCGTGTTACCTGGTCCAGCTTTTCCAGCTCTCCACGCTCTTGTGGGATGCTCTATAATACGCTGTTAGTACTGATTCTGTGATACCTGTGTGGTGTAGAATGGAGGGGGCCAGAGGCCGAACTTACATCTTTGATTTGCTTCAAGGCACAAAGGGACTCTTCATACTCCTTCACCAGCCTATTCAACTTTGGCAGCTCCTTCTCTTTGAAATCGACTTCGTTACCGGAAGCATCGCTGTCTTCAGAGTTTGCGAGATCATCAATCTCCTTTTCAAATGCCTCAATGACCCCAAAAGACTTCTCAAAAGACTGCTCGTATGTGGCTCTGAGGTTATCCGGGGCTTCTCTTCTGAAGTTTGTGAGTCTTAAGGTCTCTTCTTCGACATCCTGGTGGAGCTTCCTCACTTGCTCTTGGAGCGAGAAGTCGAATGGCTCTACCTCTGATTCAGTGTTAGTAGTAATGCTTGATAGAAAATGAAGTAGCAGAAACCTACCGTTCGTCGGGTTCTCCAGCAGGGCCCTTAGACTCGAGGCACTATCGGCACCATCGATGTCCAATGAGCCTCTGGACCTCTCAAAGATCTCGTATATGAAGTCATTCACGAGGTCAGAGACTCTGTGCTTAAGAGGATCGCTGTTGTCTGTCGTTGGGAGGTACAGGTCCAGCTTCTCCGCCGCATCCTTGGCAAACTGAGCACGCAGATGCTTGACTTCGCGTAGGTTCAGGTTGATTCGCGTGTGATGGTCCATTCTTCTATGATGTCCTTAAGTAAACTTCAGTAAACCGAGACGTTGTGCTGTTCTTGTAAGCTTTGTTTACGTATTTTGAGGAGCCTGCGCGAACTTCAGGGCATAGCAGTAAATAACAGCACAGCTCGGGTGTCTAAGCGCGAAGTCGCGATCGCGTTCTTTTCGCGAAAATATCCTCTCTGTCTTCGACGGTAAGTTAAGCTTAGAAGGCAGCACACATTGAAGCCACCGAAACAAGAAAAGCACATAGAAACAAACCCCCAAATATGTATGTTTTTGAGAAATTATCGCTCAGTGAGGGAGACTGTTACTAACATGAAAATTGTAAAGGTCAGAAGTTGACTACGCTCCTGGCTATGCGCCATTCTTTGGATTTGCTGGGTAAGTTTTCTTATCAATAAGCCTACATTTAGTTTGAAATTGTATGTATACTAACATTTTATACCACAGCTGTGCTGCTGCCATGATCCTCAGTTGTGCCGGTGCTGCCATTGGTACTGCCAAGTCCGGTATCGGTATTTCTGGTATTGGTACTTTCAAGCCAGAGCTCATCATGAAGTCTCTTATACCCGTTGTTATGAGTGGTATTTTAGCTGTTTACGGTCTTGTCGTATCCGTGCTCATTGCTGGTGGTCTTTCACCAACAGAGGAGTACACCTTGTTCAACGGATTCATGCATTTGGCATGCGGTTTATCTGTTGGATTTGCATGTCTTTCCTCTGGTTATGCCATTGGTATCGTTGGTGATGAAGGTGTTCGTAAGTTTATGCACCAGCCAAGACTCTTTGTTGGAATTGTCCTTATTCTCATTTTCGCAGAGGTGTTGGGTTTGTACGGTATGATTATTGCATTGATCTTGAACACAAAGAGCTCGGCTTAAATCAATTCTTAAAGCAACACACACAAAAGAACTGGCCTGGACGCTAGAACCATCCCAAAATATCCCACTTCTATGAATAGATGATGTCACATTAGTAAACATTTTTTTTTGAAGGAGTCTTCTCTACAACTCGTAGCTTTTAAATACTTTTATTTTTAGTTTACAAAATCTTATTCTCTCCTCATTTTTGGGTCATAATTACATCTAAGCAGAAGTGTCCATAGCATCAACGGATGGCTGCTCTTGGACTGGGGCAGCAACTGGTGCATCGTCTCTTTTACCACCAATTTCAACCTTACCAGCATCGTCAATGTACTGCTCAGAGAACTCATTAAGGAAAGCGACAGAACGAGCAGAATCCAAAAACAAGAGGTAACTTCTATTGATGTCTTGCATTTCAACAGAGTTACTTCTTCTCTTCAATGCTAACTGATTGGACACAGAGATCAAGTTTGCAGCATAACGCAAACTTGTTTCTTGACCAATCTTTGTAAGCAAGTTCAAGGCATCAGCATGAAGGTCAACTTCTTCCTCCTGTGCTCTTATCGACAAAATCTGTTTGATCTCCTCCTCGTTATAGCTCGTCGTTTGGATGATAATAGATCTATCAAGCAAATCCAATGGCAAACCATGCGGAGAAGTGTATGTTGTACCTCTTGTTTTACTGAGACCTCTGTTGGTGGCCATTATCACAATTGGGGCAAACTCGTCCTCGAGTGCTCTGTTAATGAAAGAGAAGGACTCAATGTCTAGCATGTGTACCTCATCAATGAACAAGACACCAGGAACAATCTCGGCTTTACCTTCTTCCTTCCACTCAGCAACTTTAGTGTTAATCTGCTCTCTAACTTCTGGTCTAATTTCACCAGTGTCACCGGAGAAGAGGGCAAGGAATCCCTGGGTTCTAGAGTTGATAACATCAATTTCGTGGAGAGAAACTGTGTGAACAACTGTCTTACGTGTCTGCAATTCACCCTCTGGACACTGAACGAACTTTGTGTCTGGGCCCATAGCATCGTAGTCTCTTGAACGGGCAAAGGATCTACCAAGCTTGGTGATCTTACCAGAGGACTTATCAATGGAGATAACATCACCGGCAAGCACCTTCTCTGTAGTCAAACCATCAATCATTTTGTTACCCAGCTCGTAGATGGTCTCCATGTCGGTTGTCTTGATAGTCAATTTACCTTGTTTATGACCACCTGTAATTGATCTATCAATCTGAATCTCTACAACTTCACCTTCAATAATCTCAGTTTCCTCCTTGATCTTCACACCAATAGATTTTCTGAAAGCCTGTGTCAAAGCTTCGGTCTTGGATAACTCCAATGAGAAGATCTCTGAACCGGCAATAGCCGTGAACGGAACATCTTTACCCAATGATTGTGAGAGACCCATAGCGATAGCTGTCTTACCTGTAGATGGTGGACCTGCAATCAACACAGCACGGCCAGCGATGGACCCGTTCTCGACCATTCTCAGAATCACACCAGCAGCTTTACGGGCCTTGCACTGGCCAACCATACCCTGCGAGGACTCCTGGCGTGGCTGGAGGTTGTCATCGAGACCGAGACCAGAGATATGAGAGTGGGCAGCGATGAGAGAGAGACCTTTAAGGTCGTTGTTCTGGTCAACTGTTTGGATAGACTTTGGTTACGTTAGTAGACGATTCGCACAGAGGGAGTAAAATAAGCATACCATTTCTTGTGATGAAAGAATTTCCCAAAGGTTTTAATTGTTTTTACTTAGGAAAGGAAAAGTTGACTTTTGGCGTTTTCCACCAATTTTGCACAGAACACAAACCAGTTCGCGAAAAATTCACTTACATAACACATAACCCACTTCTAAATCAGATAGGAGGTAGAGAAATTCCACAGCCAAAGCTGAAATTAATTGGCCGTCATTATGTCCTTTTTGCTGAGTTGTTTCCCATGCTTTCCATCAGACCCCGTGCTGTCCATCAACAGGGCCCAGTTTAAGATAATCAAGCTCCTCGGAGAAGGTGGGTTCTCCTATGTATACCTTGTACAGGCTTCTAACGGTGGTACTTATGCACTGAAGAAGATAAGATGCCCATTCGGCGCAGAGTCCGTAAGGATTGCAATGACCGAGGTGGATAATTATAGAGAATTCCACTCCCCATACATCATCAGAGCCATTGACTCGAGTGTTGTACAGGAAGAAGACGGCTCAAAGACGGTGTACATCCTATTACCGTACTTTGAGAGATCACTACAAGATCTGGTAAATAAGAATGCCATAGAGGGAACACAGATTGATGAGTCAGAGGCCATAAGAATCTTCATTGGTGTGTGTCGTGGCTTACAGAGCATGCACAGACACCAGTCTAGTCACCGGGCCAATATCGAGAACAGCAACGAGAGAAACGTTGACGTTTCAGCTGACGAGAGTGAAAGGCTATTGCTAGAGGCTTCCACGAGTAATATTAACGATGACTCTATCTCACTAGCGGACACGATACCTTCCATGTCTACAGGTCCTGCTGACGAGGATTTCGACAATGCTACTGAGCTGGCAGAAACAACGGCATATGCACACAGGGACCTTAAGCCTGCAAATGTTATGCTTTCAAAAGATGGACTACCCGTTCTTTGTGATTTAGGGTCATGTGCCAAAGCACGCATACACGCAAAGACGAGAGGCAGTGCTGTTGCTATTCAGGAACTGGCCGCAGAGCATTGTACTCTACCTTATAGAGCACCAGAGTTACTGGATGTTAAAACTGGTGCTAAGCTTGACGAGAAGATAGATATATGGTCCTTGGGGTGTCTTTTATATGCACTGCTCTACGGATGTTCACCTTTCGAACACGAGGAGAAAGAGAACGGTGGTAGCATGAACATGGCTATCAGTAATGGAAAATGGGAATACCCAAAACACGGAGACGTCTACAGTGACGAGATTAAAGGGTTGATTTCGATGTGCTTGACTGTGAATCCTGAACAGAGGCCATCGGTAGAAGAAGTCCTATCCAAAGCATTGAGTGCTCAGTCACACTAACTTCCCTATATATAGCCACCTTGAAAACAATAAAATGATATCATACTAGGACGTTACAGTTCACTTCAGCTCGTTCTTGGTGTGCTCCAAGGACATCTCTCACCAAGCCTACGAGCATCTCGAGCCGTGGTTCGGTGGAGCACTGAACAGTGGAAGTACTGGCTACCTTCACAGCCACTGATATTCTTGCACTACAAGACAACTTACCCTCCTTTAGTACCACCATCGCGTAGCTGATCCCGTACAGTGGGGTTAAGTATGCGCGAACTCGTTTTTTTTGAGTTGCAAGCTCATCGCTTAATTTCAGTTTCAGTTTCATCTGTTGATTTGCCTAAACTTCTTTTATCTCAGGTATAAAGGACCATCCACCGAGAAAATAGTAATAAAAGGCAGCATGACATCCTACCAGAACGTTGCTGAGTCTGAAATTTCCGGCTACAACGACTGCCCCATTGATCTGTCCATGAGCACGCCGTCTTCTAAGCCGAGACGAGCTCGTTTACAACACAACTTAAGCTCTGCTTCGCTGTCCAGGTCTTCCTCATCATCTTCGATCGTATCGGCACCAACGCCCACCCGTTCGTTCTCTGGCTCGACACCTCCACAGCTGTCAAGACCTCCCTCTGTGATGAAGCGTGTTGTATCTGCGGCATCTCAGGTAGAAGAAGATGAAATCTCTGATGAAGATTTGTTGAAAGAAATCTCAAAACTCGTCTCAAAAGAGACGAGTCTCCCAGACAAAGAGTTTGAGCATTATGTAAAGAAGCTCCGTGATGCTGCACCAAAGATGAAGCAGTCACACAGACGACTTGTTGTGTCAGCAATCGAGAACCACCAAGACACAGAGAGGGTAAAACAGTCGGTTGTTAAGTTCATGATGACGAATGAGGGCACCTCAGCCTGGGGTGTTCCATTAAGGAAGCTCCTCGAGAGCATTAAGAAAGGGACTACGCTAGAGGGTAATGAGTGATTTATATATAAAAATATTAAATTTAAGCCATTTTTTTTCTTCTTCCAATCTGGGCAGAGAAACCGGTCTTAATAGAAGAAACGGATCTTGTAGAACCACAACTGTTACAAACAAGGAAGAACAATCTGTTTGAACTCTCCTTCTTCAATTGTGTGTTGATGGACTTACATGTCTTACAGGTGACATACTCCAAGATGTATCTTCTCAAAACGTTTTCCAACATCTTAGGCTGGAAACGACCTTTAATGATTAATCTCTTCTGACCATCGACGGAACCGGAAGTACCCAATTCAGCAAACAGGTAGGAGATAAGATGGTCTGGTGATCTTTGTAATTTTTCAGAAATCTCTTGGACGTTAGCAAAGGCAGTCTTCTTGTTACCTTCTCTTTGACAGATTGGTGGTGGGATTCTGAATTTAGTACCTGATCTTTCACCAGCCAATTCTGGGTTGTTAGCTTTCAAAATATCGAAGAATCTATCTAAGAGAGCGTCATAAGGTAAACCATATTGTGCTTGAAGTACTTCGCTTTGTGTTGGCTCTTCAGAAGTTTCTTTATCAGTCTTGATATCATCCTCATTAACACCAGCCTTCTCCAATTCTTTCTCAAAGTCGTCTGGCGTTGTGGTTTTCTTCTTCTTCTTCTTAAGCTTTAAATCACCAAGAGCATCGCTAATGTCGTCAGCTCCGGTGTCTTCACCTTCAAGGGATTTAGTAGATTTTTTCTTCTTCTTCTTCAAACCGGAAAGTACGTCATCAACCTCTGGGGTAGCCTCTGGGGTGGCATCGTCAAAGGCCTTGGTGGATTTCTTCTTCTTCTTCTTTAAAGTTGGGTCGAATCCCAAATCAACGTTCTCAGCGGACATTTGTTATGTATGTATTTATAATATGAATCTGATCTCTTTGTCTGATGGATGACTGATGGCGTCAGCTGGTATTAGTTCGAGTTTTATCTCTTTGTGGAAACAAAACAGACACGGAGCACAAACAGATGAATGTCCTTTTGTACAGAAAGATAAACCTTTTTGTGTCTTAACACAAACTTCTATATCAATAGATTAGCTATAAGTCTTGTTCAGAAAGGTTCCTTCGCCGTCTTTTTTTTTCAGTTTGTGTGGTCGGTGCCAAAAAAAACCGAAAGACGCGAATGGCGAAAGAAGAATTGTCCTTACGCAAAATGGCGGCAGCGCGAGGTCCGGGTAATTACCAGATTGGGATAACAATGGCACATATCGAATTTCGCAATTACTACATTTGGCTAAAAACATTATCTAGTTAAATTAAAGCTTGTATAGGTTTAGATCTTCATTTTCGATGTTCTCTCTTCAAGGAATGCTTCATTACTCTCTATGTTTTCCATTTGCTCCTTAGAGATTTGATCGATCTCCTGACCAGGTTTCACTTCAACTTGATCATTTGTAACTTTAATGTTAACATCAGAGTCTTCATCGAGAGGCTCGACATCGAATTTTTTAAGGAAATAGGTCTCAACTTCTTCCTTGCCACTATTCTCAGCTTCGTAGATGGCATCGTGCTCAAATTTATTTCTAATGAAAGCATCGGCTTCATACTCATCACATAACAACTCAACAATCTTTAAATGGCCATTAAGTGCTGCCCAATGTAATGCTGTGTTACCTTCGTTATTCTGTGCATTAACCAAGTTTTTAACTTTGTCCTTTGGTACTTTCTCTAATAAGTACTTGACTGTGTCGAAATGACCATTGGCAGATGCCATATGAATCGGTGTAACTAATGTCTCAGAGTCTGTGATCTCTGGAATTAAAGAGCCAGGAAGTTCTGTGAAGATTTCCTCGAGTGTTTCGAGGTCACCGTAACGAGCATCTTCAATTATAATCTCTTTCTCTTCCTGTGTCAGCTGGTGGGTCATCTTTACCAAATCTGGAACTCCTTTATACGACTTTTGTTCTATGGGTTATAATGGCTTGGTTGGCTTTGAAATTTTTCATTGATCGCGATGCGCTACGAAAAGTTACATACAAACTCGTAGAATATAAAAGACACGTTCAGCTGATAGGTCCCTTAGCATATACCAATATTACCACATTAAGTGTGGTTCCCATAGCGTTGAAACTCACTATGATAAAACACTCCACCGTTTTCCTCCCTCTTTCTGTGGGTGCTTACGCGGTGTTTGTGTCTACCCTGAAGATCGAATAGATAAGAAATGGAATTTTATAGACACAAATAAAGCCGAAATCCCAAGGAATTTCAGCTTATCCTAAAACTCGAGGGATCTGGGATTTCCAGGTTATCAGTGAGCCACAGAATTCCCCGACTGAGATAGTGAAATTTCTTTTTTGGGGTTCCCTCTGTCGTGCATTAATGACACCCAAAATTACGCCATCATCGGTTGTGACACCTCTTTTGTATATAAAGGGGCCAGCTCCCCCGAATTTAGAGAGTTATATAAGTGGGAAAGCCCGTAAGAGCTACAAAACTCCAAGACAACAACTCCCATAAACTATAGACAGAAATGCTTTCCATCTTCAAGACCGTCAAATACGTCAGACCGATTAGATCGATCTCGGTGATGAAAATTAATGAGAGGGACTGCGATTGTACTTGCAATACGAAATTTCTGGTAAAGAAAGCCGGTGACGAATGTGGCTCTACTGATTGCTCATGTAACTGATATTTATAATTATGTTATTCTATTTTGGTACAAATATTTAATGGAAGGTGGGATACGTTTTGATTTACAAAATGTTTGTAGTTTTAAGTTATATACAGAATTTTTGGTGCTTCTCTAAGCAGAGTAATAGGTCTTTCTCAAGTCGACAATCTTCTTACCACGGTTCAATGATAACTCTTCCAATGTCTGCTGCTTTGTCAAAGCCTCGATGAAACCCTTACAAACGTTCATACCATTTCTGGACTTGTAAATCTTTGCACTGAGATCTTTAATACCTGCAAGCTCACAGATCTCGAAGATGAAGTGGTTGACTCTGAGACCGAAACCTGGAGGAGCAGATCTCAAGAAGATCTTACAACCGTGGAAAACGTAGTCGATGTTTCCGACAATTGTTCTGTCTTCATATAATGGAACGTATTGTAAGTTCTTAACTGCGTTCCAATGGGCCTTGGAAACTGCACGAGACATCTCAACACGGTCTTTACCCTCACCGATACCAACCATACCGTTCTTATCACCTACAACGACAAGAGCGTAATTTGTTGGGATCTTACCCTTGGCAGTTTGGTTTGAAACTCTCTTCATAATTAATGGTCGTGAGTGAAGCTTTTCAATGTATTTTTCATCTAATCCTGTTAATGTAGCAAGACCTTTGGCAATGGAACTGTTAGCATCACCGGCAGTGGTGCCTTCTAAAGTGGAACCAGGTGGAACATCAATAGGCGATGGTTGTAAAGGGTAGTCATAATCAAGTTTCCATGGTTCTTCAACCTTCAAGTTATCCCAGAATTTATCTCTCTTGGCAAAATCATCCAAATAAGGTGGTGCAAACTCTGTGGATGCAAGCTTCTTATTCTTATAATCTTCTGGCTTAACAAAAGTTTCAGCCAGTTTAATTGATTCAACGAGCTCTTCTGGATAGTATTTTCTTAAAAACTCCAAGTGTGCATCCTTGTCTATACTTTTACTAGGAGTGTTGAAGAGTGTACGGCCGGTGGCAAATGACCTTAGCTGTAGTGATCTAGTGGATCTACCCACCGTGCAAAGTTGTGAGAACATCTTCCCTTAGGTTTTGAGACTTTTAATGCCTTTTAAAGACTGTTGGTCTTGTGCGTCCATGTTAATTTTTCAAGTTTATGCTCGTTCTCGAGATCGAGGTGGTGTCTGGGTGCTTAGGTAAGCGCTTCTTGAATACTGCGCTATGAAGATGCAAACAGAGCAACAAAGGAGATCTCTTTTTCAAGTAAATCAGTAGCTTGAGCGTGTTACACTCAGATTGACCATTGGTATCCTCTTTAAGACCAATTGGTCCAAAGTCGTCATAACTTAAGCTCTAAGGCTAATTTTTCAGCCCATTTTCCACTATCGTTTTATTGGAAAATCGCGGGCGTGTCGCTCCGTAGGCGTTTTCCACTCGAAAACAACTAAATTCTAAAACATAGATTTGGTACTCAGGGCGAAAAGCACTTGAAGCTACAAAAGAAGAAGTAAGACAGATAGAAATGGATATACTGCATGGACGTCCTCGACCAATTTCAGATCCAAAGCCTCTTTACCACGTTCACTCGTCATTGGGGTATCGTCCAATGGAGGAACCCGGGTTGCCAAAGGCTTCTGGTTATGAATCAACAGATCTCGATATAAGAATCTTTTATGAATTGTGTAAAACGAAGTCGGAGAGAGCACACTTTGCCACTGTCGGCGTTGATCCTGATGCCTACTCTGAACACATCGTTGTGCTACCTTCCTTCTTGAAGAAGTTCTTTAATGACCGGGGTGCCTCAGGTTTGTTAGAAGGACTTTGTGATACAGGTGTTGGTAAAGTATTACGCCGCTACCAAGTCAGCCATATTGAGATCCCGTTCCCTTTGAACGACTCCTGGGCCTTAGCAGTGGTGAATATATCACAATCCCACATGATAACGGGTTATATCTTTGGTGAAAGAGAGCAGGAAGACTTTGCCAATGCTGCTGATATAAACTACCTTATTTGTATACTACAAACCGTTTGGGCTATCAGTGGATTAGATCTAACGGTGAGCCCATGTATCCACTTAGCTTACCAGCCTATACCAAGTGAAATCTCTAAGTCTGTTTCACCTGCAATTGCGGCACTTCCACCATTCATGAGTAAGATCATTGGTAACAGCTTATACTATTCCAGGTATCACATTGAGCCATTTGAAGGATTGCAAATTGCAGAGCCACAGCCGGGACTCTTTACGGAGCAATTGGAGCAAATATTTGATGAAGAGTTATTGAAAACTTTACGCATAACGTCCAAGGAAGTTTCTGCTGAAAAATCCAAGATTTTAGCATTTAAAAAGTTGGAAGATGACGGAATAATTGCATTGCCTTATAGTGCTGAGGAATTCGACTCTCATCCACAGTTATTAGTCGACTGGTGCTTCTGGGAGATCAATTACAAATATTTACCGATTGCATGGGTCATTCCATTTAATGTTACCTATGAATTAACTCTTACATTGCTGATGCACGTTATAGAGACAAGTCCACGTGAAATTGCCGAAGAAGCATTGACGATGATATTTGAGATTACCTCATCAAAGGATTTGGCTCCTTATACAAACAGATTCCCACTGTATGAGAGTCGTCACCAATCGAATTCCAACAATAGGAATGGTCTAAAGTTCAAGAATAAGAAGAAAGGTGTTCTTGTTTCATTGAACAACAACCAAGGATTATTGATGGTCTCACCATCGGGAGTCTTACTCCGTAGGGAATCCTTAACTTCAATTGATTGGAGAATCAGTGGCTCAACAGCCGAAAGGCTCAACTGTCGCTTGACAGAGACTGGACTTGACGAAGAGACTTTATGTGATTACTTAGGAGTTCAGAACTTCAGACTGGTACATAAAGATAATTGTAAATACTGTGATGGCCACCAATCTGCTGAAGACGATAACGGCCCGGCAAAGAAGAAGATGAAAATTTCACCAATGCTCGATCTCGACAGAGACTATAGAAATATTGGTGCTGATGCTTCAAAGTCAATCATTGATGATTTATTGCCATTCGATAGTTGGTATGAAAGAATTAAAGCCAGAGCAGAAGAGATCATTCGTCCTTTGGACCCAGAGGTTTTCCAGTCGGAACAGTCTCAAGAGGTGAAGCAAGAAATAATGAATGTTGAAACAAATAAAGAAAAGGAGATTGCTGAAACAAATGAAGAAAAGGAGATTTTCGAAACAAATAAAGAAAAGGAGATTGATGAAACAAATAAAGAAAAGGAAAATGTTGAAACAACTAAACAAAACCAAGTCGTTATAGATATGGTTGATCCAAAGACAAGATCAGATGTTATGAATTCAGTACAAAAATTCATTAAAAAGAGATTCTTAGAAGGTGTTAACTCTACAGACGAAATTGATAATTTCGTTAAAGAACTTAGAAATGTTTTATAGTATAAATAGATGAAAAAAGGTCATATTTTTATTCCTTTACTGTAAGATTATCTGAACTATCTTCGAACCACTCACCTGATTCTTGCATTTCTCTAATCTCTCTTTGTAATTTCTGCACTTCCTTCTCCATTCTTCTACCGTAGTAATCAATGTAATAAGTAGCACCATTGTAACTTGCAGTTAAGAAGATGAACATCAAGAAGGCACCGTTGAAGTATTTATATTTAAACCAGATTGGGCAAATGGACATTGTTAGCAGCTGGTATCCATACTGAATAAAAGTGAATGCAACAACTGGGAAGGGATCAGGCAATGAGTTAACAAATTTACCAAGCCATGCCTTAGCAAATGACTTACGCAGCCACTCAAACGACGTTGCCCTACCTGCCTTGATCTTCTCAGCTCTCTTCAAAGTTATGAAGTAGTGGTACAGAGATTGCCAGACAAGGTAATACAATGAGGTCCAGAGAATACCCGAAAAGAATTTCCAGTTTGTGACTTTTGCTGCACCAGGGAATCTCTCAGCCTTATACTCCAGTGGCAGCATGTGTGTGATTGTAAACATCACCACGGGAGGCATGATATGGATGAAGGATGAAGTGTATTTCTCAATGGAGTGCAAAACCAATGAGTTTCTCCAGGTGATCACTGCCCACGCTAAAGTTCCATGGGTGAACGCAAAGCAGACAATGTACAAGTGGGAGGACTGGGGCGCAATCCAAATGAACATCAACACACAGCCATTCACAAAGTAGCACAAATCAGCAAGGAAGTACTGGAAAGTTCTCTTCCAGTAAGTGTAAATTCTTATTGGTAGTAAGATAGCAGCCAAAACGGTATACATCACATGGAAGTTTTGCGGGTAACGGCCAAGGATAAACCCACCCATAAAGATCGACCACATACCAAGGGCGTAGAAGATCTTCTCAGTGGAGGACGCATAGAACATGTTGTTTAATCTCCGGTCAAACTTATCAACTCTTTCAGTTAGCTTTAACCTCAGTCTCTCGGTTGAAGTGTCATCCTTCAATTTCCGAATTCTATAGAAGGATTTCTCCTTCACCCTGTTGTAGCTCTTCGACAGCGAGTTCGTCGTTTGCTGCAGTGTCGCCATTGGGTCTAAAAGATCCAACAAGGTAATCTTATCAGTTGGTATATAATCAACCGAGTTTGAGTAGTTAGAGGAATAGAATAACGGAGAGCCGGAAGGTGTCGTTGCCGTGGAAGACGACGAGTAGCGTCTCTTCACTTCATCCTTATCAGTCATCTTGGCCGAGCTCTCTGTAAGTCTATCAGTTTATGACTTTGTTATGAATCGTAGCCCCAACGGTACTTCGATGCCATCCTATCATCCCGCAATTCCATCCCAACATGTGAAGTTTTAGGTCACGTGCGCTACGTATTTTTTTTTTTTCATAAAGACATTAAAACTATGCAAATTATAAACAAAATTTTTATACAAGAAAAACCATTAAGCGAGCTTTGTATCATCCTGGAGTTGGTCTAGTTCGTAGTCTCCCTTGGAACCATCACCGCTATCTGAGCCATTCAATGGCAAGTTAACACTGTTTGCTCTACTTTGATCTCTTGCGATTTTCTCCATAACGATAGAGTGAGCATTCCATGCTTTATGATTGAAAAGTTCGTCGATGTATTCCGATGGAATATTCTTTGTCTCTGGGTAGAAGTAGAAGTAAATCGGTAATGAAATCGTCATACAACCCGCAAAGAAGAAGAAGATTCCGTATTGCATCTTTGAAATCATCTGAGAGGTGAAACGAGCCATAATGAAAGCCCAGAACCAATTAGAAGCAGCTGCCAACGATGCAGCAGCAGGTCTCAAGGAGTTTGAGAAGGCTTCAGAGTTCCAAACCCATGGAGTACCACTCCACGAGAAGGCATAACCGACCGTCCAAATGTAGAAAAGTGCTAAAGCACCCTTACCACCTCCGTCGATCTTAGTATCACCGGCAGCGAGTCTTGCTGCAACATCAGAGACTTTAATATAAGCACCGATGTACCAGAAACAGAGAGAACACAAAGTTAAACCGAAAATGGAACAAGTACGACGACCGAAGCTGTCAACGATACAAATCGACCAAATTAAACAACAAATGGCTTTGATAATACCAAAGACACCAGTTGATAATAACGAAGACTCCTCTGATGAAATACCCATTGTCTGGAAAATTTTTGGGGAGTAGTAGTTAACGGCATTAACAGCAACGGTGTTTTGAATGATAAAAGAAGATGTAGTCAAGGCTAATCTCTTAATTAGCTTCTTTGAGGTGAAGATTTTCTTGAATGGATCAATTAAACCTGTACCAACTTCTTCAACTTTAACCATCAGCTCATCTTCCATTGTTCTTAATTCATAGTTAATATATTCATGATCAGGCGAAAGCTTTCTCAAATAGCACAAGTTCTTAATGGCCTTTTCTCTCTTGCCAACACTAAGTAACCAACGAGGAGATTCTACTAATGACCAAAGTCCCAAGGACAAGACACCTGGTGGAATTAATTGTAAAGCAACTGGAATTCTCCACTGCTTTGCATCGGTATCAGGGATATTGACGGATGTACCATAGTTAATCCAAAATCCAACAGTACCACCAATTTGCCATGCGATTTCGTAAAATCCAATCAACTGTCCTCTAATACTTGGAGGGGCAATCTCAGCAGCGTACATTGGTGCAACATTAGAAACAGCTCCAATACCGAGACCTGTTAAGAAACGACCACCATACATGGCATGTAGTCCTGTACTTGAATTTGAGGCAAGCTGGATACCAGAACCTAACAGTAACATTGCTGTTGCGAAAGTTAATGACATTTTTCTACCAGTCTTTGCGGCCATTGGATAAGTTATTAGAGCACCAAAGAAAGCACCAGCTTGGAACAATGAAATGATAGTCTCAGATGTCGTTGCTTGCTGAGAAGTCGTCTGCTTATCCAAGCCAAACTCAGTCTTAAAAGATGTTAATGACACTGCACCACCGATAAAACCAGCATCATACCCAATGATAACTGCAACCCAGGCAGCTAAGAAGGCATTCCAGTAGACTCGAGGGTTATAAATTTCCTTTGGCGTGGGCCTGGTCTCATGCCGTTGGAACATGGTAAAATATTTTGACAACTGCATCTTCAAATATTTATAGAATGAATATTTATAAGAAGAGCTGGCCCTTTGTTTGGTATTTCTGCAGATGTAAGGAATAAAGGGATTTTGTGGGGTTTTTCTTCCTCGGGTTTTTCCAGTGACTGTTGAAATTTTAGTGAAAAAAAAAAGCCGTGAGAGTGAGATGCTCGCGTGTCTTCGAGTCTCGGCGTTGCGGGCCAAAAGATTTCCATGAAATTTTATGTGCTTTCCGCTATAAATCGTTTGATTTCTTCAATTCTTTTGTTTGTGCTTTTTATATTTAGAGAAAACTAACCTAAGAACTCTAACTTGTGAGCCATCCTACGTGTATATTTCTATTTCTATTTAGACTTGAGCGAGTGAGCGAGAGAGAGAGTTAGTACTGACGTCATAAGATCAGCAACTGATAAACCGACCCCTCTTGAGATTATGCTAATCTTTTGACTGTAGCCTCAAAAGGAGATAAGGAATCTTTAAACAGTAATAAATAACAGAGAAAACGAGCATTTGTAGTTTAGAAGAGCTCCCACCAAAACATCAATGGTAAGATTTCCCGAGTCATTGACTCATGGCTAGTTTGACAGCAAAAGCCCGTGCTTATGTAACATGTTATGTCAGACGATGATTACCTAATATGTTACATAAGCAGCGTATTACATAATCATCCGCGAAACCGTTTTTCTCTTTCTTTTGCTTATATCTACGGTACAGGGAAAGGGAAAGGCACTCTTAGACAGCTACTGGACAGATAACGAAAGATTTTTTAAAGCAAAGCCTATAATATGAGATCTTTCGTTGACGACCTCCCTCCGTCGCTAAAGTCGGATATTATCAGAGTTTCAGGTACGTTCGCCTCTCTTTTTTGTTCGATTTGATAGACACGAGCCATACAAAGGAAAGAATTAGTACTAACGCGTTGGACTAAGAGGAAAATGATGGAGCTTTAAAAGTCTTTCAAGAGTTATATAACCATTTAACAGAAGATAACAAGAGACGTAAAGTGAAGAGTGAGAATGAAGTTTCTATTCAAGATGCACCATTAGAAAGAATCATACCTTCAACTATAATTTTTCAACTCCGAGAACTATCATTTCAATCTCCGCTACGTAAGAAACTTAACTTGACATTATCGATATCAACAACTACACAGAAGCCTATCTTATCAATTGGGAAATCCAATGATGATAAGCCTGAATTGGTTATTGGAGACTTATCAACTCAAAATATCAAGTTTGCTACATTCTTACCAGTTGCAGAGAAACAAAATATGATATATCTATTCATTTCTTATAATGCTACGACTCAATCAAATAATATTCAGGGAAATGATCCAATTGTCGTGAGCTTGAATAAAGATCAGGTTACAAAACAATTGATTAACGATGGTTCCATGAAAGAAGGCTATGATTTGATTCAGTATATAATCAGGCAATCTGCAATTGCAGGCTGTAAAATTGTTGAATCATTTTCACCATCATTACAGTCATTCTTTGTTCAGGCTCATAGAGGAACAAAAGAAGGTGTTCTTTACTTCTTGCCAAGCCACATAATTTTTGGTTTTAAGAAACCAATCTTATTATTCACAGCTCAGGAAATTGAAGCAATCTCATATTCTTCTATAACGCGTATTACATTCAATGTTACTTTGTTATTGAAGAATGGTGAGAAGTTTGAATTCAGCATGATTGATCAGCAAGACTTTGCACAGATTGATAATTATGTCAAGAACAAATCTGTTGCTGATATGTCAATGAGTGAAGAGCTCAAAGAGAAGACTAAACCTTCCAAGAATCAGCAATCTGAAGGTGCATTGTTGGAAGCCGAACAGCAGCTACAAGAAACAATAGGCGATGAGGATGACGACGAAGAAGATGACGATGACTATCAAGTTGGTAAGGAGATTGATGATACCTCTGATGTGAGTGGAGATGAATCACAGGACGATGATCAATCAAACGACGATGAAGACGACGAAGACGACGAAGAAGACGAAGAAGACGAAGAAGACGAAGACGAAGGCAGTGACATAGAGCTGAACAGTGACGATGATTAATAAAGCATCTATTTTTGTTGTTGTTTAAATTCGTATTTACGTGTAGAACACAGCCCTATGCAAGTGATCGCTACCCCTAACCCGAAACCCCTGAGCGAGCATGCAAGCGGCCAAAGTTACGGCGACCCGGGTTTTGCATGGGACGCCGACACGAAGCACTACGAGCACTGAGCTCAGACTCAGAATACAAATTAGCAGAAACAGCACAGCAAGTGCAACTTACTTCCATCATAAATTATCAAATCCTTTAGATCATTTCAGTACCAATTGAGGGTGAGACTGTAGTTCTGCAGGGAGTTCGCCCAACAAGTTGGATGCTGAAACGCGTAAAAACTGAGACACAGCTCTGCATAACTCGGATATTAATTAATAACTTATTTAGCTGGAAAGCCCAATTGGGAGAGTGTGCCAGCTACAAGACGTGTCGAGTTTATTAATAGAAGTAAATAAAAGGAGCTAAAACGGGTCTAAAAATAAAAAGAAATATGTCACTCAAAAAGGCTGTGTGTTTGTATGGCTGTGTGTTTGTTTGTTTGGCTGAGTGATTTGGCTGTGTTGTTGTTCAAAGCCCCCGAAATTTCTGCTTGTTTCATCTTCCAAATCGCGGGGGTTAGGGGTGGCGAGATCTCCCCGGTCTCCATATAAATACTGCCACGTTTCCCGATTCAACTTCTCTCCCACTACTGAAACTTTTCTAGGTATCAATTGACAAATTCAAAACAATGTCTGCTAACGATTACTATTCTTCTAACGACTCTGGTGAACAGTACACCGCTCCAACCAGCCAGGGTGGTGAGCAACAGGCCAACGGTGAGAGAGGTCTCTTCACTGATTTGGCTGGTGCCGCTGCTGGTGGTTACGCTGGTTCCAAGCTCGGTGGTAAGCACTCTACAATTGGTGGTATTGCCGGTGCCATTGGTGGTGCTGTCGCCGCTAACAAGCTCGAGGACAAATACGAGGAGCACAAGCACCACCAGCAACAGCAACAGCACCAGGGTGGTTCCAGAGGTGACTTCGGTGGTCAGCAAGGTGGTCAGCAAGGTGGATTCGGTGGTCAGCAAGGTGGCCAGGGTGGCTTCGGTGGTCAGCAAGGTGGTCAGGGTGGCTTCGGTGGTCAGCAGGGTGGCTTCGGTGGTCCAGGTGGTCAGCAGGGTGGCTTCGGTGGCCCAGGTGGTCCAGGTGGTCCAGGTGGTCCAGGTGGCTTTGGTGGTCCAGGTGGTCAGCAGGGTGGCTTCGGTGGTCAGCAGGGTGGTCCAGGTGGCTTCGGTGGTCCAGGTGGTCAGCAGGGTGGTAGATGGTAATCAACTCCCAATCAAACTGTACGCCTGTTGATTATTTGAGCGTTTATTGACGAATGAAAAGATTTTTTTTACGATATTTACTTGTAGATCACTATTTATTCTTCAATGATATAATTTCCCAATTTATCCATCTTTAACTCTTTGACACCGTCTTGTAATGCTTGAATGATTCTCTCATTCTCTTCATCTTCCTCTTCATCTTCGCTCTCTTCGCTGTCCTCGAAAGAGTCATAATCATAGCCTTCTTCACCTTCTTCCTCTTCTTCTTCTTCCTCGTCATTGTCTTCTCCCTCACCTTCCTCTTCACTCTCGTTAATATCAGCTCTCATGGAGGCAACGGCATCTTCCAAGTCTCTGTCACCTTTCTTCTTCTTACTGTAACCAGAAGCCTCAACTGCAACATCCAACTCGGCAATTCTTGAGACATCTCTGTTGAAGTCAGGATACATGTACTTGTAGCCTTCTCCGTATCCATCGGTATCGAGCATTCCGCTTTCACTTATTGGCTCGTAGTTCATTTTCTTCTTAAAGAATCTTCTGATACAGTCAACATCTCTCTTGAAGTAATACTCTGCATCAACGTGTCCAATGGAGATACACTGTGGGAAATCAATAACAATAAAGTCATCCCTGTACTTATCCTTCACATCTTCATTGACGATGATGATATTGAACTCATTGAAATCACAATGAATCAATCCATGGTTTGCTAGCTTGACAATAAATTTCATCAAGTCAGAGTATAATTTTCTCTTATCACTATGTTTCCTTAATGCTCTCATTGGGAATCCGTCGATCCATTGCATCAAGACACAATGACGACTGTAATCGAAAGGTTCTGGAACACTGAACCCGTTAACATATAAAGTACTCATGAATTGATATTCTTTGTTAGCAGCCAAACGAGATAAGTACATCCATGAACCCGAGGTTCTGTTTCTCAAGTAGTCTCTGTTGTTCTTAACGGTCTTGAAGGAAGTACGACCAAGACGATGGATCTTCAGGACTTTCTTACGACCAGCAGCATCTGAGACAGAGTAAATATCAGACTCCTTACCGACACCAATGGTAGTACCAAGGGAGTACACTGTCTTTCTATTGAGCATAGATTTAATAGCCAAGTAGTCAAAACCTGTATGACTCAGTCTGTAACCATCATATTTAGCATTTCTTAATCTCTGAATTAACTTCAACTTAGCCAAGTCGGAAATACATCTATTTGTACCACTAGAAGAACGCATTCCACCAATTTGATGAATCAATGAAGTAGGAACAAGTTCATGGTTACGAGATCCCATCTCCACGGCAGTGAGGATACGGAAATCATCAGGCGTCAAATAACGCATATGTGAAGTATCTAATTTCATCTTGAATTATACTTGTGACCTTGAACTCCTTTAATAAAAAGTTATAAGAATAAGATGCTTTATTTCTTTTTCGTTTAAAGCGATGAGGCCTAAGAAATTTTTCAGGTGGTTGGTGTGCGGGTGTTTCCGCCAAGTAAGCCATAAAGCACATTTTATGTTACAGACTAAGAACAAGAAATTATAAAGAGCGAAGTTTAGAGAAACTACAATTGATATATTTAATTAACCATTTTTGATTTTAACACCATTTTGTACAAAGAAAAGGAAACTAACCGTGTTCAGCAAGTCATGCAAAATTAACGAGTAGCCATGGCCTTGGTGACAACTCTCTTAAGACCAACCTCGGCCTTTCTGTAGTCATCAGCAGTGGACTCCTCAATCTCAAGAGCAGCCATAGCGTCAGAAAGAGCAGCCTCGATCTTGTCCTTGGAACCTCTCTTGAGCTTAGAGGACAAGACTGGGTCGGTAACGGTAGCCTCGATAGAGGAAACGTAAGACTCCAATCTCTGCTTAGCCTCGTGTCTCTTGGAGAAAGCCTCATCGGAGGACTTGAACTTCTCAGCGTCCTCAATAGCCTTCTCAATGTCAGCAGTAGACAATCTACCGACAGCGTTAGAGATAGTGATGTTAGCGGACTTACCGGTAGACTTCTCAACGGCAGTAACCTTCAAGATACCGTTAGCGTCAACCTCGAAGATAGCCTCCAAGACTGGCTCACCAGCTGGCATTGGTGGAATGTTCTTCAAGTCGAACTCACCCAACAAGGTGTTCTCGGCACAGTTAACACGCTCACCCTGGTAAACTGGGAACTGGACGGTGGTCTGGTGGTCAGCAACAGTGGTGAAAGTTCTTCTCTTGATGGTTGGAACAGTGGTGTTTCTTGGGACAACTGGAGCAAAGACGTTACCCTGCATAGCGACACCGAGAGACAATGGAGAGACATCCAACAACAACAAGTCCTTGGTGTCCTCAGAGGTAGACTGACCGGTCAAGATAGCACCCTGGACGGCAGCACCGTAAGCAACAGCCTCATCTGGGTTGATGGACTTCTCGAGCTGCTTACCGTCGAAGAAGTCAGAAAGCAACTTCTGGACCTTTGGAATTCTGGTGGAACCACCAACCAAGACAACCTCGTCAATCTGGGACTTGGCGATCTTAGAGTCCTTCATAACCTGCTCAACAGGGTCCAAAGTGGACTTGAACAAAGCATCGTTGATAGCCTCGAATCTGGCTCTGGTCAAGTTAGCGGAGAAGTCCTCACCCTCGAACAAAGAGTCAACCTCAACTGTGGTAGTAGCGACAGAGGACAAAGTTCTCTTAGCTCTCTCAGCAGCGGTTCTCAATCTTCTAAGAGCTCTGGAGTCACCAGAGATGTCCAAACCGGTCTTCTTCTGGAACTCAGCCTTGAAGTGCTCCAACAAGTTGGTATCGAAATCCTGACCACCCAAGTGAGTGTCACCAGCAGTAGCCTTAACGGTGAAGACACCACCGGCCAAGTGCAAGAGGGAAACATCGAAAGTACCACCACCCAAATCGAAGATAAGGACGTGTCTCTCCTTCTCGGACTTACCAGCACCGAGACCGTAAGCAATAGCAGCAGCAGTTGGCTCGTTGATGATACGGAGGACGTTCAAACCGGCAATGGCACCGGCATCCTTGGTAGCTTGACGCTGAGCGTCGTTGAAGTAAGCTGGAACGGTAATAACAGCCTTCTCAACCTTCTGACCAATCTTAGCCTCAGCAATCTCTTTCATCTTGGTCAAAACCATAGAAGAGATCTCCTGTGGAGAGAAAGTCTTGGTCTCCTCGAGGTACTGAACCTCAATGAGTGGGGCCTCGTCCTTCTCGATGACCTTGAATGGCCAGGACTTGATGTCCTTCTGGACGGACTCCTCGTCGAAACGACGACCGATCAAACGCTTAGCATCGAAAACAGTGTTCTTTGGGTTAAGAGCGGCCTGGTTCTTAGCAGCGTCACCGATCAATCTCTCCTCAGCAGTGAAAGCGACGAAAGATGGAGTAACACGGTTACCTTGCTCGTTAGCAATAATCTCGACGGCGGAGTCGAAAGTAGCAACACAAGAGTAGGTAGTACCGAGATCGATACCGATAGCACCTGGGAAAACACCGTCAGCCATTGTAAAATGTGGATAAAGTGTAGGTTAATTAACGGAAACACAAACAAAAAGAGAGAAAAGAAGAAAAAATCGCAGTAAAATTTTCACTCTGCTTCCGCGATGCTGAAAAATTTTTGGTGCATCAGCGATCGCGCTCAGTCAAAAAGAAACGGGTTTCCCTGGCCCCAGGTAATTTTCCGAAAGTGTCGAGCCTGCATAGTTTACACTCTTACCCGCCCGTGCTGAGATATTCGCCCCTCAGTATCATAGCATGCGTAAGCGTGGTACCTAACAAGCGTCGTATCAGCACGAAAGTGTCATGATGCTTCCTAAAGTGGTATTTCTCTATAGGTCTCGTCTCGGGGCGGACATACAATTTTGTTGATTGAAAAGAAGGAGCAAAATGTATTAGCACTACCTATATGTTATCCTCCAGCTCGGTACTGGTAGATAACGGACTCAATCTCTATCATTGCCTCACGGACCTGTGATTTTGTGCCTGTGATGCGTATAAACTGTGTCAGGGCATTATTTTGAGGTTTAGGCATCCACCCTAGTGTGTCTCCGATGTGACTCAATGGGACAACTGTTATGTGTGCTCTTGTTTTCTTCCGTAAGCTTTCAATCCTTGCACCTCCCTTGCCAATGATATGAGTGACTTCTTGCCTTGTAAACTGAAGAAGCTCACAGCACATCTTCGCAGGCTTTGGCTGTGGTGGGCTGGCTGAAACGGCAAGACTTCGAATTGGTTGCAATACCGAAAGACATCTCCTCTCAATGGGGAACGCAAAGCTTTTGCAATTACTGGCTTTGGCCAGTCCAAAGCTGGCCCTTGAAATTTCAGAGCTGAAGTAGAGGACTTCCTCGATGCTAGCTGAAGTTATTTGTATCAAATAACCTGGCAAGAACCCATATGGATATTGAGAGCACTTAAACTGAGTTGAGGACAACTCTTTCGGTGCTGACAATGCTATATAGCGAGCAGCTAGGATTGAGGCCTTGCACGGGGGCTCCTTCCCAGTCTTCTGTAAGAACAACATCAAAGCCTGGGGATAGTTAGTTATTCTTGATTTCTGGATGGCAACTCATCGTCATGCTTACGGCATTGGCCTTTATTTCATTGCCGCTGAATTGTATCAAGACGTCTCCGCTTATGGGAGCGACGCGAGAGATGGAGATACGAAGGTCGCTGGCCAGTGGCTCCGTTGACTCCTGGCGGGTCCCCGTGATATCGTCAAAGACGTCTGGGCCATAGACGGAGACCCATTTGTATACCGCCAGTGTTGTGCTTATGGCGCTGATGGTGATGGGCTTACATGACGTGTCGGCGCTTTCACCAGTCATCCTAAGAACAGAGAGCTCAAGGCGGCTAAGCCGATCGAGAATAACATCTTGCAATGCTGCTTCTGTGTAGATCTCAAAGAGCTCATTCTGCGACTCTGTACGATCAGTTGCCCGCTCCATTCTGTTGATGTTGCTGTTATACTGAAGTGTGGGAAAGAGGCGATGGGCGCTTCGGAGCTATCCTCATAGTAAAGCCTTAGTCGTTGTAATGCTACATTCAGTGGCATTAAACGTCATTAATTATAAAAGAACCTGTAGATAAGCAAATCAGTCAAAGATTCCCTCTTCTCCTAAAATCTCCTTAGAAATCTGTACCATGTTCTCCAGCTCTTCGGTTATGGCAGTGAATGCTCTAGCGAATGCCATACCGTGAACCTCTGTCCAATGGGACTTTTCGTATGCCATTTCATTAGTCGTATTTCCAGACTGATCGGTTGCAACTTCTCTCAATCTCTCCTTAAGCAGCTCCATCGTTGCTTCAGTGCTCACTTCCCTTACAGATTCCAGCTCTGCAATGACATCGTACAGTTTCTTTCTGATTGCGATAGAAGAAGGTAAAAATCGAGGGATCTGTGACTCACCCATGAAGGCATTTGATAGTAAATAAAGCAAGTAAATCACCGTTGCAATGCTATCTCTCCGGAAGGAGAGCAATGCCTGTGAAGTCTTTGGGTCCTTGTCCTGTTCCCAAACATGGAAGTAGACACCAGACATTCTGGCTTCAATGATCTTCTCCAAGACGTTATCACATGAATCCAACAGCTTGTCAAACAGATCTGGTTTGAAAGTCTTGAAGATATCGTAGTCTTTCTTAGCCTTTTGTAATAGGAATTTCACTGCAATGACACTCTGTGACATTCTCACCTCTCTGATATTTGCAAGTTCCAATGTCAAGTCTGTTGGATCATCATTCAGATCTCTATAGAGATATCTCTCACTTACACTCTGATAAGATTGAGATATGTGCTGTAGCAAAGATGAACATGCTTTGTATAGCTCCCTCTTTGCAACGAATGGCCATAGGAGTCTGTTTGTCAGTAGAGCCGCAACAACGGCCATCAACACTGTTAAAGATACACACCAGGAATACTTGAATACTTCTGAAGAGTTCTTTTCTGAGTTGACCATCACTGTTAACGATGTAATAGTGAACCCTAGCAAGCCGATTAGAGAAGATCTTGGATGCTTTAACACCAAAAACCCATAACAGAACAGCAAACATATCAAGGCTCCAAACGCACCAATGACAATTGGATCACTATACTTCCTGGAAGCATTAGCAGCCCATCCCCAGAAAGAAGCACTTATCCAGCACATGATCCTCGTAGCGATGTTACTTCTATTGCTAGAATTTCTAGGTGAAAGGAAGAAATAAACAAGAAGGGGACACCAGTAACAGTCATATCTCCAATACCAACTCCATGATTCATCTAACCATGCTGGCAATGATAAGAACGTAGTAACAAGAGACACTTTAAATGCATACTTTGATTCTGCATCGGTGAGACAACTGATTAGTTTCCATAGTTTATATCTCAGTGGATTCTTCGTTGAGTGGAAATTGAAATCGTTATGATCAATGGCTCGAACTGTTTTGGACTCACCCTGTGTTACATCTTTGTTTCTTGATGTGTTTAAATTGTATATCCTTTCAAAAGCGTCGACAACATCCAATTTAGCTTCAAAGTAGTGGAAAACCTCATCTGCACCTTGGTCACGTAAACATCTTTCCGGCAAACGACGAAGTGCTCTATAGAATGGATAGTTTGGTAAATATAGTCTCCAACGTTTAACTGAAGCTGAAGCATCGACGACACAGTCAGTAAGCTTAAGTATCATAACAGCAGACTGACGTGTATATCTTAGAACTAAGAATATGTTTATCACAGCCTCTTCGTTTAGAAGATCACGACAAAAGTAGTCTGTCTTTGTGAACTTCTTATATGCGACATCAATATCATGGACACTTTTCTTCAAGTGCTGTGTCTTTGTAATTAATTTCTCTAAACACTCAGATTTAGATGATTTTGAGACGTTATGAACATTTGCAACCGTCTTCATTGTGGTTTCAATCTCTGTGATTTGCTCCATCATTTGTGTAATTAACTTGAACAGTGGATTACTAAAAGCATCATTCATAATTGATAGATAAATCATCTCTGATTGGAATCCAAATTGCGGGTTGTTTGCAATAGAATGTGGCATCTGTGTTTTCGGTAACGGTGTTGCCATTCCTGAAGAAACTTGTGTTGAGTTTCCATGGATTGGTGTTAGCGTTGGGGTCTCCGTTGAACTTTGGGATAATCTTGATGATTTACTAAAGTAAATATTCACAGGTGTTGGAATAACACGAAGTGGTGAAGCTATGAAGTTCAAGTGGTTTCTGATATTCTTCAAGTCTTCATCACTATAACAGGAAAGCTTTGTAGTACTTAGAAACTCTCTGAAATTTTCAGATAGCAATAGTACATTTGCTATCATCTCTTTTTGTAAGCTGACCAACTTATCAGACTCCGAGACTCTCACTTCATCTGTAATGAATTGTAAAAGTTGCTTGATACTGCCAGTACATCTTAGAATCGACTCTATGATCTTGTCTTGGCCAACATCCGGGAAATATAACAATGAAACCACCAGAGACACTAAAAGTCCAAAGAGATATGGAATTCCAAACTCCCATGTCAGTCTCCAATGAACGACCGGCTCATCCAATTTCAAATTTGCACTTAGAAATATCAGTACCAACCCAGACGTAAGTAGCATATAGTAAAGTCTAATGTAGTACGACTTGAACCAGCCCATGAAGAAGATCCCAATGAACAGAGAGCCAGCTAGGATACCACCTTGGTGATTCCTTGTAGGCTGTGTAGCAGTAGAGATAAACAATGCCAGTGAACTCCAGCCAAGACCAATAGCAAGTCCAACGATGGAAAGTATCGTCATCTCCAACTGTGTACCAATGGAATGTACGGGATGGTTAATGATCACTGAGATGGGGAGCCATACCCGGTGAGCCCCAAACCACTGGCCAGATCGTGTGATGAGGCATAAAACCAGTGCAATGAAATATGCAATTGTGAATTTTGTTACGATTTTCCAGTTGTGTAAGTACTTAATGAAGTGATGATTCATTGTGTCCCATGTAAACAGCTGGGGTTTAAGCAAAACAAAGTGTGAGCTGGCCTTCTTTGTTGTTATGACAGTAGAAGAGTCACCAACATTAACATGCTTCCTATAAATAGGATCAAAGAATCCGTCTCTTGTCTCTTCAGATCCAAATCTGTCCAGTGATTCATTCTGCTCGTTGTTTGCGAGTTCTTTCAGCTTAAGTTGTGACATCGAAGTACGAGGATTCTTCTTCATGAGAGAGTCCGAGGACATCTTGAAGGATCTCTTCAGCAGATTCGTTTCATCCTTCCTAAAGGTCGATGATGAAGCCATTTGATACTCATGCGGTGTTAAGTGTTTGCTATGCATCGGATGTGTCAAATTATCCTAAGAGATTAGTGTGCCAGTGCACAGAACAACACTCCAATTCCTCCTTTCTTTTCCTCTGTGAAGTTATGGGAGCACGAAGACTGGGTGTTTTTGGCGAGCTAAGGGAGATCTACTGGTGGGTTTGCTGGTGTTGTGTGATGCGATGAGGGCTTGACTCCGCACTGAGTCAAACTGAGGTGCCCTAGGCCCATTGGCGGTGGGTTTCCCAAAATGGCGATCGCCGCTTATATACTGCTACAACTAAAAAGAAATGAACAAACAAACAAAAGAGGCATTAAATCATTGGAAATTGGTAGTAAACAAATGTGTGGTAGGTAATTTTTATATGGCATTATTCGCTCCTTCATCTCTAGAGCATCGCTATGGGTAGACACCTCTATATGTGCCCGGGGTGTTTTAGCTGTGCATCCACCAAGGGTCCAGGAGGTCCGTAGATTACTATACAGCAATGTCGCCACTTCTCTGTGTATAATTCATGGTGCATGTATGACTTTGGGGTGGTTCCTGCTCAAGCAGATTTGCTCTTCGTCGTGGAGCTGATGGTGTGGTACACAACGATCAATGTCATCGTCACGAGACCAAATCCAATGGCAATGGTGTTGAGCTGGTCGTCTGTGATCATTTTGTGATTCCTGTAAAAAAGAGAGCTGGAAGACGTAGGGCTTTGGCTTTAACGTCTGCTGGCGTTGTATAGAAAGCTCAACGTGTTGTCTTCTCTGGCTGATTGCGGGTTTCGGTGGTGTACGGGTGTTGGGTTATAATCCGACCTGTTGATTTGAGAAGCGTCCTCGGCTCTAATCAAATGGCCCTCTTGCACTCCTTCATCCTTCCCCACAAATACAAAAAGGAAGGCACACAATGAGCTTAATACCACAGGACATCCCCTTTCCTGCTGATCCCCCACCGTCCAGGGCCCGCCTACAGACCCCACCGGCTCTCCGGTTTATAACGTCGCTACTGTACAAGTCCGGTACCGGGCTGTCGCTGGTATATGTCCTACTCATCCTTGTGATTCAGCCACTCTTGGAAGTCCAGTATGAGAGACGTGGAAACTATTTAGCACACACACTAAGAAAATGCAGGTCATTGGTGAAGTTCCTCTCCCAGCAGCACAAAAGGCTCCCGACAGTGGCTATCAAAAGAGGCGAGAAGCTTTACTCTGATGCCCAGTGTCAAACGATAGGCGAAGATAGCGAAGAGACAGTAACAACGTTCAAGCCATCTGCCGTATATTTCCAGGACGAATTGAAGAAAGAGGTGGATAAGAACGTTGTGAACTCTAAGCTTGGAAAGCTCCGTGACCTCATTGAACACTATAACAAGTACTGCTGTGAAGTTAATGAGCTGCACCCATTCAACTTCCAAATCAAGAAGTTCCAGGGTCGTATAGATGCCTATGCGCACGCACAGCTATTCAGGGGAACCCAGAGAACCATGGCTGGTAGATCTGCGGGTGTTGATATTAGAAACGACATTAGGGCCATGAAAGGCTTATACTTGACGGGTCAAGTATGACTGCTACGTGTGTGTATAAATACTATAATGTGTATATGTTTGGTCTCTCTCTCTTTATATACAAGTTTTCTGGAGAAAAGAAAACATTACTCTCATAGTTAGATCGGGTCGTAAACGTCGTTAAAGAGTGATCAGTGAAAAAATGCAGGAGTGGACAATTCAGAACTCCATCTTTCTAATCTGCTTTTGATCTGCTTTGAAAAGTCTTGATCTAGCACCAGTTTGCTTGATTTTCTTTCTGTTTTGAAGATCATTCTTATCTTTCAAAGTCTTAACATTGGTGTATTGCTTTGATGAGTTCAGGATGACAATAGGAGTCTTCTCCTTTGTAGTGTTCATTACTGCCTTAACACGGTCTTTTCTTCTCTTCCATCTTTCCATCACTTTGTCTTCTTCCTCGCTGTTTCTTGGTCTCCATTTGGACTTCAAGATTCTTCTAATTGCCTCGACAGACACTTCAAAATGAGAGGAAAGCTCAGATGACGTTAATTCTGGTAATTTGGCTTTAAGGATACGGACACTCTCCATGGCTTCCCTTGATAACCTTTTGTTAGGGTTCCAGCCTTGTCCATCGAACTTCTCAGAGAGTGCAAGCTTCTGACGTTTCCAGTCTGGCATGTTCATCTTTCTCCAATCTTTAGGAATGTATTTTCCTGTATTCACAGCACCAACTGCATCTGTTCGATTCAAGTTTGGCTGTTTCTTAATAGCTCCTTTAAGCTCGCTCTTTGGGGTATCAGCAATAACACTCTCTTTTGACAGTGACTCCATCGTCTTAGGGTGTGGTCGTTTCTTCTTCTTCTTTTCATCTTCCACAATAATATTGGGAGATTTATAAATTTGTTGCATCACAAGCGATGACATGGAGATATTCCTCCTAAAAGGCAGTATAAGCTCTCTTCGCCATACTATGGACCTTAACGATAGCATCCTCTCTATCTCTATCTGTTGGATACACTCAGCAAAGTCAAATCAGCTCCAATGAATAGAAAATCGTCCTGCTTCAAACCTTCTTGGGCTCATACGCCTTCTTAACTATGGAAAGAAAATTAGTGGTGAGTGGAGTGGCCGTACCAAGACAATCGGCTTACATAAGCAGCCATCCTGTGCTGTTTTGTGACTTCCGACCGGGAGATGAGCCCGCCCCTCGGATCTTTCCAAATCGGGTGGCGATGTTTTTGTTTTGAAAAGGAAAGAAAAGGGGAGGTTATAGAGGCAATCCAAAAGATCACAGAAAAGACCAAGCTCTTTTTCCCCTTCTTGAGAGAACGAGCCTGAGACAGAGAAGCGTTTCTTAGTGTTAAGACTCTTTGAATTTTACAAGAACTTTGGGGCTGTTTCACCCTCTTTTTATACTCTCTTCTTTGGGGCTCTTGTGACATACCCTCTACAACGCTCAAAGGAATTTAATGAATTTTTTGAAGAAGTTCCTAGGCTCCTCCCCAAAGGGCGAGCTATCAACGCTACCATCGGGTCAGCTCTTCCTCAAGCGTGCGCCAGGCTCTCCAAAATCCGCCACGGAATGCTTGTACACGGATGCTGCTGCCTCTATCCGTGAGACCTCAGCTCCACACAACTACCTCCTTGTTATCCAGAGGGTCTACGCCGAGGGCGAGGAGCAACTGAAAGGCGACGAGGAGGAAGACGATGACTTTGAAGACAGCAAAGACGAAAGGATGTTCCTCATTGACCAGCAGCTTAAGGTATTCAAGAGCAACAGAGCCGGTGCCTGGGCTGTTTCCTGGTCCAACATCGACGGTGACGAGGGCGAGCTGTTTGAGTTTGTCGTTGACGAGAACGTTAAGAGCGCCGATGTCGACCAGTTCATGAACACCGTGTACGCTTGCTGCTTTGAGAGAAAGCACCAGAGATCATCTGCCGGTGTCACTTCCAACCAATTGGAGGAGTTCAAGTACGACCCCGAGTTGGAGACGGACACCCTGGCCAGTGCCGTTAACGGGCTCTCCCTCTCAAACGCATTCTCAGACAAGTACGAAGATGAAGAAGACGAAGCCGAGGAGTCCTCGGCCTCTGTGTATGAAGACGCTGAGGATGACCACAGCTTAGAGCCTGCAAAGCCAAGAGCTGAATTGGAGAGCGTCGCTACGCCTGAAGGTGTTGATCTTGCCTCCGTGTCTGCCCAATTGCACATCTATGATGCTGCCGAGGGTGTTTTCCGTCTACAGGACGTTGCTGCTGTGCGTATCTTAGACCTCGGTAAGTGGCAGTACTGGCTCTCGATCAAGGTGAAGGACGGCCTTGAGCTTGGAACTGAGATCAATGACCAGCTTAACTCCAGATTTGAGTCATCTGTCAACTCCTTTATCTTCAACTACTGGGTGCCAGATGGGGGTTTCACGTTCTTGCTGAAGTTTGATACCCCCGATGACATGACCACCTTCAAGGAAGGGTACACACAGGCTTACCACGAGCATAACAACCAGTCTAAATGGGAAAAGGTTGAGGAGAACGACAAAGAGTATGCTCTTGAGGCGTTCGAAATCCCAACTGAGGATACCGAAATGCTTGATTACTATAACGACGATGACGAAGAAGAGGAAGAGCAAGAAGGTGACGACACAGAGACGAATATCCACACCGGTTTACATAAAGAGGCATTCTCCGACTCTGAGGACGAGGACGAGGCACCAGTTGATACCTTCAAGAGCCGCAACAAGAACTTGACCGTTTCTTTCAAGAATGACCGCTCCTACGTTACAAACGGCAACCGTATCGGTGTCTTCAGTGCTTCTGATGACGATGAGTTGAAGTACTCCACGACTATCCAGAACTTGGCCATTAACGGCAAATCGTTCACGCCATCCAAGGTCATGTTGCACACTGAAGACCGCGCCCTCATTATGCAAGGCGACCAGAAGGATACTTTGTATAGAATGGACTTAGAGAGAGGAAAGATCGTTGATGAGTGGAAGATCAAGGAGGATCTCCCAGTGGTAGAGTTCGGTCCGTCTGCTAAGTTCAACCAAATGACAGGCGAGCAGACCTTCTTGGGTATCTCTGATAAGGGCATTTTCAAGGTTGATCCAAGACTGAGTGGAGATAAGCTCGTGGAAAGCGAGTACAAGTCGTATGTTACTAAGAACGACTTCAGCTCCTTTGGCACCACAGAGAACGGTTACATTGCTGTTGCGTCTAATAAGGGTGATATCAGACTCTATGACAAGTTGGGTATCCGTGCTAAGTCCCTCTTACCGGCCATTGGTGACTCCATCAAGTTTGTTGAAACATCGGCAGACGGTAAATGGCTGCTTGCTACGTGTAAGACGTACTTGATGTTAATTGACTTAACACTCAAGGAGGGTAAGAACGCTGGTGAGATTGCTTTCAAGAAGTCGTTTGGTAAGGATAATACTCCAAAGATTAGAACCTTGAGAATCTCACCGGAGCATGTCCAATCCATGCAAGAAAGCACCTCAAAGACGTTAGACTTCACAAAAGGTTACTTCAATACCGGTATCAACGCTAAAGAGCAGACAATTGTTTCGTCTTCTGGACCATACGCTATCACGTGGTCTATGAAAGCTATTCTTCGTGGTGATGCAGAGCCTTATAAAATCAAGAGATACACATCTAACGTTGTTGCCGATAACTTCAGATTCGGCTCAGATAAGAAGGTTATCATTGCACTCGAAGATGACGTCGGCATGGTCAGTAAGAGGGCATTCACAAAGGCTGATAGAAAGAGTTTGGCTGTCAGACCAGGTAAAAAGTCATTCAGTTAATATTTCTAGTTTGTTGTCCAGTTTTACTGCATTTGCATATTGTTTTCTCTTAGTTTTGATTCCGCATCACAATTGTCCGATTTTCCTAATGGGCTCTTCATTCCACGTACTAATTCACTCCCCATTCCCCACGCTGTTCTGTTTTTTGTATTTAGCTTTTATTAATCAAATAGTTCATTTTATCTTATTCATTAAAAACCGTCAATATTTTATCTAGGAGTCTTCTTTTATAACATAATTCACACGCTCCATAGCACCTTTACCAAAGAAGTCAGTTATTACTCTAAATCTGTTATCCGCATCCTCCAAAGCAGCATCAAAGAGGTCATTTCTTCCACCAATTGCACGCTGGTTTTCTTTAATGTTATGAATGGTCTCTCTCGCTGGTGTGCACCTTGGACAGTTATTCTCCTCGGATAAGCATGTGTTGTGATATGAGTGGCCACAGGCAAAATGGACTGTTTCACCATTGAGCTTGTTGGTACATGAATCACACTTTACAGGCTGTACAAGCGTTGGCTCAGATTCCAGCCTGTGGATCTGCTCCCTCTTCTTTTCAACCTCAGTCTTGTAAGATTCGATTAGCTTCTCATTTATTTCAATCTCCTTACGCTCAGCTTCCACCAGCTCAATGATATAATCCTTAATGAGATCCACCGTTGTGACGTTGTTGACGCTGAGTGTCTGGATAAACTCAAGCGGAGTCATAATGCGGTCTTTCTTGATCTTATCTAAGACGTATTTGAATCTCTCTTCTCCAATCTGATTAAAGACTTCCTCGGAAGATGTGTAGAACATCAAAGCCAGTGGGAACAGCTCTGGTTCATTGTCGCCGTACTTCTCCAAAATGTCTACACACCCATCAACATTACCGGCTGCCACACAAGATCTAAACAGATCAATTTCGAAGCCTGGGCCCTCCTGGGCGAGGATCTCGCCTTCAGTAAAGTCAAAGACATTTGATATGAGTAGCAGGACGCTGGGGTCGAGGGACTTCTCGGTTTTAGCTAACTTGATGGCTTTACTCTCCCAGGCTTTCTTCTGTTCCAAATTATCGCTATTTTCACCGAGGGTCAAGTACAATTCATATAAGGTGGTCAGAATATCCAGCTTATCCTTCTCGTTTCCTTCAAAGAAGTCATAGCTCTCGGCACAAGCCTCTAGGAAGATAACAAACTCGTTTGGTCTATTAACGAAGGAAGGGAAGATGATTCTGGGACGTGGTGGCTGGTAAGTCTCGCTTGAGTTCCCATTGGTGGCTGAAGCCCCATTTTGATGACCATTCGAGCTCATGATACTTGTACTGCTCATATAATCAACAAATGCCTTATAACTCTGCAGTATCACTGGGGTCTCGTCTGTGGTGTGTTTGGCTTCAAGGCTCTCCTTTTTCTCTGGCTTGTATTTTCCTGTGAACACGTCGATCAGCAACGCAGTCGTGACATTTGGACACTCGTCAAGCAGCAGTCTGGCATACTCAATTAATATTCTCAGCGTTTCGTCAACAGGCAAGGTTCTGATGTATTTAAGCGCAGCGTGCGGATCGTTATCGTCCCTTAGTAAGATGTCGACAGCCAAAGACGAATAGCCAAGGTTTTGAGCCAGTTTTGATGCCTGATCCAAAAAGTTTATGTCTCTGCAAAGCTCAATGACGATATCTAAGTCGAACTCAATCTTCATCAGTTCGTTCGTTTCTTTATCAAATCTTTCAATGAACTCGTCCAGCTTGTTAACAGCTTTCAGTTTACAATACGTGCACAGTAACAGCGTGACATGCTCTTTTGTAGCCATTCCCTGTTTTAGCATTTCCTCCAAGTATCTTGAGAGGTTTGCAACTTCTTTGCTATCTTTGTACATCTTGATGATCTCAGTAGTTTTCCCCAGTGACAGCGTTGCAATGTACTGGTCCATCGCCTCTGTTGTCTCGTCTTTAGAGAACAAGTAATCGGCATATTTCTGCTTAATCGTCAGCAGTGCGTTATGGTCAACGCTACTCTCTGCGATTTGGATAGCAATTGGGTACAGGTCTCTCTTCACAACGATGTCAATCTGCGTCTCAATGTCCTTTTCGTGGATCTTATAAAGCACACCGTCTGAGCTCAAAACAAAGATGTCGCCCCAGATCATCAGAGCGTCCTGTACGGTGGCTGCTATAGTGTGGCTCATAGATATCAGCTTGTGCTCTGTGTCCGCAAGGACTATCTTCGTTGGCTCTGCGTATCCGTTGAGAATCAAGCTTGAGCTCTCGACGGTGTTGGAGCTCACAATAAGCAAATGCTTGCCGAACTTGTAGACCTTCTTCTTCGCCATCTCCAGGGAAATCGTGTAGCTCGACTTCGCAGGCGTGTAGTAAACAATCCCCTCCTGTCTACCGATGAACAGCTTATCGTCATCAGCCCCAATGGTGCCTAGATCTGCACCCTGGCTTGAGTCTAAGACTGTCTCCTGTCCAGGCCTGTAGCTCTGTGTGGTCTGCGAGTACAGTACTTTTGACGTTGTTGTGATGTAAATGATCGGGTCGTGGTTATTGCCCCTCTCGAGCTCAAGACCCGTCACAGGGTCTGGCGACTTGTAAGCAACCGTCTGGCTCGAGCCTCTGTCTCTGAGCAAGTCACCTCTCACAACAACAACAACACCGTTGGCGAAGCCAACACCGATGATGTTGAACTTGGAGGACGCCGTAAGCGCCGTGATGGGGTACGAGTTATTGCCGTTCTTGATGTGCACCAGCGATTGGTAGGTTGACTCGTTCAGCTTGTCCTTCTCCCTTGCCATGATCTTTGACATCTGCCATAGCTTGAGCCTTGACGGCTGGCCCTGGCGCTCTGCGACGGTGGCGAACAAGTCGGTTCCTTCGATGTTGACGATGTACGTTATGGTCCAGCCCTTCTCATACGCGTTGAAGCTCTTTATCAGCGTGAACTCCTTGGAGACAAACTGGAGCCGACAGTTATGTGTAGCAAGAACCAGCACATCTTGAACAGCGCATACCGCCGTTAGCGAGGGGTCTGAGTAGAGCGGGTGCTCTGTGCCAAAGCTCGGGTCCCTGATGGGTATTGTCTCGAAGAATTGGAACTGACGCCACGACATTTGCCTCTTTCTTTATATAAACACTTCACAGGGCGGCTAAAAGCTCTCTGTGAACACAATGCTTTTCTCGAGCTGATCGTTTTTTGGCGCGCGACTACCTTACCCCGTACGGGGAAGAAGGGGACGTATAGAAACTAAACATCAAATCTTCTCGAGCCTGCGATTGAGGCAGCTCTTGAGGCTGTGCGAGATTTTGCGAGTTCCTCCAAATTGATCTCCGGGGATAAGCAGATCAGAGAAATGGGCTCTTCGTTCGCTTCGTAGTGATAGGTTGGGTCATCTTCGAGCTTCCAAAACAGCTTATCTGGGTCATCAGCACCCAATCTTCTTGGTGGCAAGGCCATGCCAACATTGAGTACACCGAGAATGGGGTTGAAGTATAAGCGATAGCCAAGATATCCACAGAAAGCACCAATGGCTGCGCCGATGATCAAGTCTTTCAAAGAATGGCGATTGTCAGAATACCGTGAAGCACTTAAAAGCATCGCAGTGAAAATCGGTAAAGTGGAGATGATCCATTTCAATACTAAACTTCTTCCTTGGAAAAGTTTAAACTTTGAGGCCATGATACAGAAACAGTAAATCGCAGAAACAAATGAAGTCGTAGCATGGCCAGAAGGGAAGCTCTTGAAACCATCACGAATCAACTGCAAGTTGCTCCCTCCACAAATAGAGACATTGCTTAGTGATCCCAACGGTGTTAAGTTCCAGTTTCTCGGCTGACAACGTTGAAGCATATCGGGTCTTGGGATCCCAGTTTGCATCTTAAGTATGGTAACGATCAAGCTTTGAACTGCCTGAGATGCAAGGAGTGCCAAGAGACCACAGTAAATGTTCCACAGTTTTCTCACAGTTGAATCAGATGGATCAAATCCAAAGATTATAAAAGTTAAAAGAACAGGTAAAAAGATGAAAATGGTGAATAACAGCAGATTGGAAATCATCACCTGTAGATCATTATAATAAGTGTGTGAAATTGAGTCATCAGCGAGGTTGAACTCATGGTATCTTGGATCACCAACTCTCCACCACATTGCCAAGGCTAGCAATGACCCAAAGAACACCAAATCAAACAGATAAGACAGTGCAGTCAACAATGAAAACTGGAAGTTCTTGATCTTAAGAACCGTCTCTCTTGGTCTAAGCATCATCTCTCTCAAATCACAAAGTACCAAACAGATTTTTGTGTGGAAAAGACCAACGGGACTTATGCTTTGAGTATCGTCATCTCTGTGAGTTCCATAACTTCATAAAACCTCGTGCAATTAGTCCCTCTGCACTGTTTTTTGGTTTTTGTGTCACTTTTGGTGAAAAGTTCATGCAGGTCTTGCCTCGGGGCTACCCGCTTCATAGAACGAGTTCGCGGATTCTGTTTCGCGAAATTATAAGCGGCCCCACAAAAGTGACCACCGAAGAACGAAAAAGCGTACAATTTAACATTAACTCATCCAAATAGAACGACAAAAACAAAAAGCAAACAAGAACAATGCCTGCTGCTTCGACCTTGGGTTATGCCGGATGGGCTGCTTTCGGTAAGTTGGGGGTCTCCCTCCACTCTCATTTGCTGTATATCTCATACTAATTACTTATTTATAGGAGTCCTCGTCAGAGGATTCCAACTAGGAGTCCTAAACAAGCCATTCAGCTCTAATAAGATGGGCTACTTGTACTCTGCCGGATTCTGGACCGGCTTCGGATACGTCTTTTACAAGTTTGTCGACAGAAATGATGCTATCATTGAAAGTAGAGTTAAACAGTTGCATGAAGCAAGAGCTGCTAAAGCAACTTCCACTGAATGATGATGTTTGCCTCAAATTTCAAGATATTTATTTATTATAACCACCCTTATTTATTATATTTATTACAGTAATACATTGATAACAAACACTCTTGTAGATTCAATCACCATTAGAGCTTTTTCACATGAATCAGCTAGTCTATAGCTTACCCAGGCATTTTCAGTTATATCAGTGGTGTCCGGGTGTGCTCTCTCATGGCTTACCGTTATATCATCTATTAACGCCATTTTATGTGAATACATTGGTTAAATTAATACCATAGGGTTTGTCAGACTATTAACTTTACAAATATCGCTTCAAATTATAAGAAATACGACTTTTTGCGAAATGGGGTATTCTTATGTGAAGTAAAAGCTTTAGATTGAGATTGTGAGATGCTCATTTTCTAGAAATTGAAAATATTTGCAAAAATAGTCATATATTTCATTAATTTATTATATAGTTCCATTAAATGAGCTCTTGGCGTCTCAAATTTGTATTTAAACTCAAATAAATATACCAATATCATAGCTTTACTGTGAACTACATCTAACCATCTGCCAAAGATACACGGGCAAGCTGGGAGACCGCGATCTACGGTTCATCCGAGCTGGGCCCTAAGCTCGATGCCCTTAACAATTTAGTAAGCTGATATTAAGATACCCCCATCTGAGAACTCATCAAAATATGGCACCACACAGTATCGAAGAGCTTCTCTATAGAAGGGTAAGTAACTATGCCTTCATCCCATCTCAGGAGCTTACTAACTCGAGCCAATTCAGCTTATGCAAAGCCCGGCTTTCCATAGATTTGTTCGAAATGTCTACTATAAAGTCAATGGAATCGATCCCAGAGCAGCTGATGGAGGCTCAAGGTTTACACAGACAGATGCATTCTTCAAGCCAACTGCTATGCATAAATTCAAGGCTTGGAGATTGTTATTCTACGATGAGCTAAGGAGCTCAGTTGGGTTGGCAAAGAGACATAACATTTGAAGAAATCACGTAATAATGAGGCACTGAGATATGTGCTCTTCAGGACATGTCAGAGTATAGCCACTAAGTTTAGGAAGTTCTTTGTCCTTCTCGTCCTTTCTGATCCACATTCAAGAACTTTAGAGATTTTATTAGCCCTACTTATAATCTCTCTAGAGCAGAAATTCTGTGCCATTTGGATCCCATAACTTTTGGCTCCTGTGATTCCTTTTGTCAAACGACAGTTCATGTAATGGTACCGGTTTAGAGATATTGGTCTTCATACTCCTTGATGAATAGACATATTGAAGAGATTTGAACACAGTGGCACCAGTTGTGATCAAATGGTCAAATGGTCATAAATGGTCATAAATGGCAAATGATCATTTATACTTGAACTTCTTCCCAACTCATCAATAGTAACGAGACTATCTTTATTTATATCATCAAGAATACAAACCACTTCGCTCATTTCTTCAGCGAATGAAGATGAGTTGTAAGATGCTGGATCAACTGAGATTCACGAATACACTCATAGATTTTAAACGTTGCGTAGTCGGCAGGAACGAAAGATCCCATTTGTGCCATGGTAGATTAAAGCAACTTGGTGTAAATAAATCGATTTACCACTCATATTTGTGCCAGTATTACTTGGACAATTTACCTTCACGGGAAGCTACTACCGCAGTAGATCCTTCGTCGAGTGCACACACAGCACGCTCAAGGAGTCCAGTAGCCTGTGCTGCTGTTCCAGTTAAGCTGAACGAGAGAAAGAGGCCATTGGCTTCCTTTTTATATGAAAGTAGGAAAGTAGGAAAGTAAGAAAGTAAGAAAGTAAGAAATGTACGCACGGAGTTCCGACGCGCATGCATGCAACTTATGGAACACCGAGAAGGACTCATCTCTCTTCATTCTTGTAATGATTTGAAACAAAGCTGCTGTTTCTAAGAGTTTCATGAGTAAACTCTTTTAGATGATGTCATCTGACATTAAATCCCCGAGAGTATTACTTTTGACGTGTTTTGCAAGTGTCTTATCAACATGAAACAAACATGGGACGTTTTCATCATTTATATATAAAGGGTGGTAAATGGACGGTTGATGACGACTTTTTCATAGCTTAAGTCAACAGAAGTCATAGAGAGTAGCAAAATATGACATATTTATCGGGGACCTCGTCCCTTTACTCCTCCGTGTTGTCCATTGATGACTATAAGGTCTTAAACCCATACGCTGATTCTCTCTGGTATGGAACTCGAGGCGAAAATGGACACGAGACAATTGACAATATCCAAAGAAGAACTAAGAGGAAGCTGGAAGAGGTGGCTATACCACAGAGAGCTGAGTCCTTAAAGAAAGTCAATTCACCTATAAAGAGGGGTTTTAAAGCCGAGTGTTCATCAAAGTTCAATGATGTTGAAATTGTAAAATACAAACAAGCTTTCAAAGATTTGATTCTGAGTGAGATGAGGTACCTCGAGGAGCTTCAGTCGATTGCTGTTTATCGTTCATCTTTAAACTCAAAGAAGTTTAGAGACTTACTGAGTGAAAGACAAAAATCACTGATCTTCAGTAACTTGGAAACAATCATAGATCTCTGCAAGTTTTTTCTTAATGACCTCTTGAAAGTTCTAAGCTCTGTTTCTAAAGGATACTATGAGTTTGATATTGAGAAGCATTTCAATTTGATTTGTGTGGAAAACATGGATATTGGTGAATACTTGATGAACTACTTTGTGAGGCTGGATATCGCTTATAGCACTTATTTCCAGTTACAGAAGACTCGAATGGAAGAGTTGGACATTTCATTACAGGATATTAAGGTAAAGAAATGGTTAGATTCTTTAGAATCAGAACCAGACCTAAAGAGTTTACTGGAGAAACCTTTATCAAGACCCTCCAGCTATCTTTTAATTATTGACACCCTTCTTGAAAACTCTAAGAGTCTGTCATTTGAGATTGTGGAGCATCTTTATGATGCAAAGTCCTTGCTGGAGAAGCTATTAGATCGATTAAGGTATGAAGAAGCAACTGAACTAAAATTATTTGATACAGAGAGTGTTAAAAGCTCGAGACAACAGTACGTTGAACTTGTGAATGATTTCAAGCTTACTTATAAGAACTTGAGAAACTTAAAGAAAGTAACGAAGCAGTCCTTTAAGACACTATCTAAATTTGTTGATTATCACAAGAATCTAAATATGAAGTGGAAAGAGCTTATGGAATACGAAGACTCAGAAGTGGAGGATCATTACATCAGGTCTATCTATTCAAGCTACTCAGAGAAGATCTTAGACCAGGAAGCAAAGACTAAGATAATTATAAACGAAATTGATTTGAGAGTTATCAAGTCAATTGATTCAGTACTAGAGATCTTTGATTCTGTTCGGTACCAGATAAAGAGACATAACTCCAATAGAAGCGCATATATTGGATATCTAAAAGGTGATGTAACGGAGACGGTGAAATTTCGAGCCAGAGATTACATATCTATGGAGATTCAGGCTATAACTGAACTACCATTGCTATTATCGAAGACGTCTTCATTTATTCATTATACTTCATTGTCATATATGTCTTTATTTCAAGATTGGCTGAAGATGATGGCTGGTTTTCGACAGTTGGAGCAATATCAGAAGAAGACTCAAGAAGGACTAAAAATGGGTGATAACTTTGATATAATTGAGATATACTCCATTTCAAAGCAAAATACAAAGATTGCACTCAATAATATGTGTACTACACCACCGTACAGTACTGGCTCAACGGGTATGAAGATCCATTCTAGCAGAGTTGTAAGGAGGCTGTTTGGTATATTCTAAATAGAGAAATAAGTTCATAGTTTTATAACATTAATATGTAAACACAAATAGAACCAAATTTTACTATGGTACATTTATAAAAGCAAAAAGGAAAAGATCATGACAAAAAATTCGTAAGGAGAATGCAAATTATGAAAAGTTTTAGTTGTTACCTTGCAAGTTACGTTTATGCTGCAACTCATTCTTCTTGACAAGTCTCTTTCTCTCAGCTCTGCCTAATGTTCTTGGGTCAATCAACTCATCAGCAGTACCTTTAACCTTGTCATCAACTTCAACAAGCCATTGGTTGTCCAAGTCTTTGTTCTTACCTTTGTAACCCCATTTTGGAACCCACTCACCAGTAGCCTCGTCGTAAACCATCTTACCAGATTTGGTCTTAGCCTGGATACCCTTTCTAGCAGCAAATTGTTCCCATTTAGTAGGCTCCTTAGCCTTTGGTAATGGCTTCTCTCTTGGGAGATCAGTTGTTGGATCTGGGAGTCTGACAAGCGTTATACTCGAGGACTGGCCGTTTGAACCAGCACTCTCTGTTGTAGTCTTGATAGGAAGAGACAAGATCTGGTTAATAAGAAGTTGTGTGTTGTCTCTTGCAATTTCCTTAAGGTACTCTTCACGGTCTGCATAGTTTGAAGAGAGCTTCTCGGACTCCAAGGCATTTGTATCAAACACCGCAAGGTTTCCCAAGTCGTATGAGACCGGGATAGGCTTCTCCACTGTCACTGACTTAAATTCCTTCTCTGACATCTTTGGTATTTATATGTATTTATATAAAAGTAAAGAAAGAAAGAGATACAGAGGGAAGAGATGAGCTTCCTCAAAAATTTTTGAAAATCGCGAAAACGTTCTAGATTTCAGGTGGTACGGCCACGCTCCTTTTTCCACAGCTTTTCCACGGAAACATTTGGTAAGCACTGGAATTCCCAATTAACAGGTAGGAAGGGAGTGTATAAACACAGAGGAAGAGCAAACGAGAAAGAATGACAGAATTCGATGAAGAGGTTTACAGACCGACGATTGATGTAAGTAAAAAGACACAAAAAGAGAGCTTATTGTGTTGTTGAGGCTCAACAAGGGGTCAGAATTGATCCCCAGTAGAACACTTTTGCCATGTCCGTTTGTACTAACAGCTGAGCAAGGCTATACTGAGTGTAGCAGACCTTGAGCAGGTTTCTGTGAAGAGAATAAGGAGAGCTCTTCAGGAGCTCTTTGTGGTAGACTTTGAAAGCAATAAGACGGAGATCAACGATCTTATACTCGAGAGATATCACTGGCTAATGGACGAGAGAGAAAGATTAAAAAGCTTAGACACCATGAGAAAGAAGCGTAAAATGGAGGAAAATGACGCTAAGTTAGCAGCAGAACTTCAAAGCGAAGAAAGAGGTGGACGACGTAAGGCATCCTCAAGTGCAAAGCCAAAGAAAAAAAGAGCAGCACCAAACCCAAATAGCACATCTATATCCTCGTTAGAGCTTAACCTTAGCCCAAAATTGCAAGCTTTGCTTGGCCAAACAAGACTCCCAAGAACACAGGTTGTCAAGCAGGTTTGGGACTACATCAAAGCTCATGACTTACAAAATCCAAGTGATAAAAGAGAGATCTTATGTGACGATAAGATGTCAGAGATCTTTGGTAAGAAAACCACAATGTTTGCCTTGAACAAGTCACTTAGTGCCCATTTGTATAAGGATGGAGAGTAAGAGAAAAGGCCAGCTTTTATAGCTTTGTTAGAAATAGAAAACGTAGAACCACAGACAAACATGCCATGTTCTGTTATCTGTTTTTACATTAATGACACGACCCCCACTATTTATAGACTTGAATCGTAGAAAGAGGAAAAGACATAAAACTCATGGGGTGTTAATATAAAAGAGTTAATACTTTGAGTGTGAGATACGAACGGCTAACGGTTAGCGACGGATCCACGCGGGGTGTACCTCATGCAGGGAAGACCATGCCGACGTCAATGATGGAAAAAATTTCTCCGTTCAAGTAGTTTTAAACGATTTGTCTTATCTAAAGTAGTGGATTAGTGATAATACCATGGTGAAAAGGAATATTCGATTAGAAACTCTGAAAGAAGTGGCTCTTGATACAACGCCATCGACTTCAGGTCAATTACAGACTGCGGAGACACTTGTTACCTCATCCGGGGCAACTGGTTTCCAGAAAAGAGAAGACGAGGATTTTACCATAAAGAATATCTTTTCAGGAGACACTACAGCGACAGATCAGGATAGTCTGGATGACGAAAGCGAATTCCCTGACGGTGGATTGGAAGCATGGATTGTTGTTCTTGGATCTTTCCTTGGATTGATCCCGGTTTTTGGTCTTTTGAACTCGATAGGTTCTATTCAAACTTATATTTCATCTAACCAGCTACGTGGAGTTGACAGTTCCATAACAGGATGGATTTTCTCCATCTACTTAGCGATCGCAACTGCTGGTTCCGTGTTCAGTGGTACATTGTTTGATCGTATGGGAAGAGTAGAACCAATGGTTGCAGGTACCATTCTTTATTCAATAGGTCTATTTACAACAGCTGAATGTACCAACGTGTATCAGTTTATTTTGGCATTTGGTGTTTGTGTTGGTCTTGGGACTGCATTGAATATGACACCTTTAATCGGTGTCATTTCTCATTTTTTCTATAAGAAGAGGGCATTAGCAACAGGCCTTGCAACAATTGGAGGTAGTGTTGGTGGTATTTTCATTCCAATCATGTTACGTAAACTCTTCATAAGTGTTGGTTATAAATGGGCTATTAGGGTGCTGGCATTTATATGTTCAGCTTGTCTTGGTGTTTCAATTGTCTTGACAAAAGAGAGATTACCAAAAGATGAGGAGTACAAGAAATTGACGTTCAAGAAACAATTACTAACATATTTTACAAGTTCGATTGATTTCAAAGCTTTTAGAGATTTTAGATTCTTATTTTGTGTTATTTCAATTTTATTCTCTGAAATGTCATTAACCACTGCTTTAACTTATTTACCAGATTATGCATTAGCGCAAGGAGTCAGTGAAGATAATTCATATCTCCTTGTCACTCTGATGAATGTTGTTGGTGTATTTGGAAGATTCATACCTAATGTTATTGCCGATAAATATGGAAGATTTAACGTTATGATCAGTACTAGTGCTATTGCAACAATTCTCTGCTTAACAGTATGGTTGCCATTTGGTAAGTACCAATCAGCATTATACGCATTCGCAATGACTTTCAGTTTCTTCACAAGTTCCATTTTTTCATTAACACCAGTTTGCTTATCACAAATCTGTAAGACTTCTCAATTTGGAACGAGATTCTCCACTATGTACTTCATAGTTGCATTTGGTAACTTGGTTTCGGTGCCAATTGCAGGTGCTATCATTGGAGATGGTACACAGATTTCAAGGTACAACAACTTTGTTCTTTATTGCTCAGTGGTTTCGGTTGTTGGTTTAGCCTCATGGGTAACATCACGATACTACATAGTCAAGTGGAAAATCTTTGTTAAAGTTTAAACCAGTACTTAAATAGAACGACATATCTGATCAAACTGGCGTAGCTTAAAGATCTGTCGATGTTCCGATCGATGGTGGGTAGGTTTTCACTTTTATAGATAAACAGTGATCTTATAGTATTGAGTATATTAGATAAAATTATAGAGAATAGACAGTAAACTGTGGTTATATCAACTGAAATACCAGAGAATGCACAGACAAAGAGGAGATCAAACGTTTATCACCCCCTAAGTTTACCCCTTGAACCACCCCCTCGGTCCAAGTGATGTCCAGGTGTTTATGATTTTGTGATGCGCAACACTTTTCGCGCTTTTTCGCGCTTTTCCCAGGCCGTGGAAAATCGGCCAGTCCTCAAACTCGGCTTCTAATTGGGCATTGGGACGAAGGTAAACATTGAAAACAATGTCATTCTCCAGTGTTGCCAAGGTAAGTAGAAGCCAATTCTTTGCTATTTTATGTGTCGGGAACTAACAATAAAAATTTGCAGCTTGGACTTCCCGTAATTGCTGGATTCTCCGTTCTGTCTATTCCAAGAGCCATGAACGAAACTAAACCATCAAGATCTTTCTACCAAAAGGAAGACGATTTGTCATTATCTACGATAGTAGTAGAGGAGCAGCAGACAATTGTTGAGAGCCCAAGTAGTAAGAAGGCTATCAAAGATGTCTCTACCACAGACGAGGAAACCGTGATCACTACATACGTTGATGGTTTCAAGATCAACACATCCAACTTCTTGGAGAAACACATGAATGGTGTTCGTACCTCTGTTATTGGTCAGTTAAATTACGTTGATGCCGAGTACAAGAATCTTAAATCAGCTGCTTGCAACGAATGGAGAACACTCACCTCCGACATCACTTCGCTCTATGATCCAAAGGACGAGTTCCTTCCAAGTTTCATCTACGCACTCACATTCATGCTCTCAGGTTCCATCTTGGTTAATAGAAAGTCATTGCCAGTGAGATTCGTCACTCCTGTTGTGTTCGGTCTTGCAGGTTTCAAGATGTTCTTACCAGGAACTTACAACAATACAGCACTTCGTATTAAGGGATGGGAAGCACAGGAATATCCAGAGCTCTTACAAGCCCAGAGAGCTTTGAAGCAGACAGCAGTGGAGACCGAGAGCTTCGTTGAAGAGACTGCCGAATCATTGAACCAGTCCTTGATTAAAGCAGTCCACGACTTGAGAACATCTTTCAAATGAAAGATCATGACGTTTATGAGATATATTAGAATATATCAATACACAAGCATATGATTATTACAAGTAGATCTACCGTCAGCTAAAAAAAGGTATTACATTCTAATTCATAGTATACAAGGTCGTAAGCGAGTGTCGTTATCAAGACTATTACAAGTCTGACTGTTTAGTAGTTTCCTTGTCTTCTTCCGTATGGGTCATAGTACTTTTCAGCTGCTCCACCGTGGACGGTGGTGTCATGACTGACAGTTCCAGGGCCGTAGTGGAACTGCTGTTGCGGAGGCGTATATGTGCTGTAGTTCATCTGCTGTATTGGCTGTTCTTTTGGCGGATTGAATGGATTTTGTGGACCATCTTGGACTTCTCTATTACGGTTTCTTCCTCCTCTACAACACAGACAACAGCAGCAAAGGGCTTCTAGGATACCCTTGGCACCATAGCAGAAGCAACGAAGCAGACCACCGACAATCCAGACACCAACAATGACCGCAAGACAAATACCGACGATGGCAACGATCTTACACGTCTTATTATCCATACAGGTGTCCCATGACTTGAAAGACTTAGCTGTCGATACCACGTCTGAGGTGAAAGAACGTGGCATGAGCAGCTTGGAAGGACATAAGTCAATATTGATAGATTTGTCAGGGAGAAGCATTTTCAGTGTGATTTCTTGGGCAAAAAGCAGATATAAATCTTAGCTGATAAGAAAATGGCGAGAAACAAAATTTTTAAAGGGGTCTTCCAGTCCCTTTTAAAGGACTCAAAGATCTGCTGCGCCCGTATGCTGGTCAACTAAATCACAGCCTCGAACGCGCACGCCCCGTTGATACACGAAAAAAGCCCCCCTTTTCCAATCCCTTGGAAGCTGTCTCATGCCATTTTGAAAGGGCTGTGATCTGCCGGTCATTTACATCATGGCTTAGACGCTTTGTAGCTATCTTTTTCAAGAAAGATTTCCGGAGCGTTATCGTGCTATTTATATCCAAATGGCTGTGCAAAGCTGCAGTTTTGCAAAGGCCGGCGCAGGAGATGAGATCAGTCGTGCTCTGCCCGTTTTCTATTTTAAGGGTTTTCATTGTTTCTTTTCATACATTTTTTTGTTTATTTTAAGCATTAAATACAATAAATTTCATTTCATGAAATCAAAGATGTTTCCCATATCCACATAACGACGTCCACAGTCACTTAGGTATTTCTGTACGACTCCCTTTTGGAGCTCAAAGAGCTCACGATTCTGTTCACTAAGTGCGTCAATTTGACCTTTGATCATCGCCTCAGGTTTAGCCTTATCATCAGGGTGATATAATGGCTTTAGCTTCTGAGATTTGTTCTTTTCAACATCGAAAAGGGAGTCAAAGTAAAGCAGCTGGTTGTATAGGTCTTTATCACTGTAGTTATATCTCATCACACCTTTACAGCCATGGTTCAAACATCTTTTACCGTAGACAGATACTTGTTTCGTAACCATACCACAGGTCGAGTCATCACAGATTAGAGTCCCTTGGTAGTATAATGAAATATAACTTCTGATGGCCCATTCCAATTGACTCGATATCTGTAAACAACTCAAGTTCTCGTGACACTTCTTACATTGAACACCACCAAATGTCATCATGTAGTCATTTGAGGATGTAATACCACCGAATCTGAAGGATGACCCACACTTACACTGTAATGTTAATGACCGTGTGTCTTTGAATCTCTCGGAATCTGAAATTGTAGACTCCAATGGCTGTAAAAGGTCACCACCATTAGAGCGACCTTGATGTGTTCTATTTCTATACTCAATACCAAGAGATTCGGAGAGTCTTGCCAAATCAATTCCTTCAATACGGTCAAGAAGTCTCTCCACAGGTGCTAAGATCTGTTTCTCCAAATAATACTTTGGATCAGGCTTCAAAGTAGAGTTCTTAGCCATTAGTTCAGTTAAAGCTCTAGCTCTTTCAGCTGGTGAAGAACCTTCACTATCAGTGATAACAAATGTAATCACGGAGCCAGCCTTGATCACTTTACCCTGCTCTTTCAATCTTAATGCAACTTGGACAGCTGGCATGTTCTTACCACCAGGGTAAGCTGATGGATCCTTAGACAGTTTGGTGTTGATCTTGAATTTGACAGGAGTTATTTCATTTGCCTTTATTTTCTTTGTGACGTCTTCTAAGTATCCATAGATTTCTGTGAGTGCATCTTCCGGTTCCTCATCACTTAGAATCTTGGAAAGAACGTACTGTGAGACCTCTTTAGACAATGGACAATACTCACGACGTTTCATATCAAGACCTTTAACTTCTAAGACGTGGATCTCTGTACCGGCTTTGTCAAATGTAACATTCATAGCTGCGTATTTCTTTTTAGCATGTAAAAGTAATCTTCTGAAAACGTTATCAATGTCAATCTCTAACAACTTATAACGGTCATTGACTTTGACTTTGAAGTCTTCTCCAATCTTTATAGCATCTTTGAAGTTATCACAACCAGTGTCAATCATAACGGAATCAGTATCACCGTAGACGACTCTTAAACCCAGACTCTCCGCTAACTGTCTTGTGTCCATTAAGATCTCACGACCTTTGTTAGTGACAAGCATAGCCAATGGCTGAGCATAGAATCTGGAGTTCACATAACCCAAACAACCATACATAGAGTTAGCAGTCAGTTTCAAAGCCTGTTGCTTGATATCATACTGTGCTCTTTCCATTGGAGTTATGCTTTGATCTTTGATCAACTTCTTCACCTCACGACGACGAGAAACTAAGTTACTTAGCAAACGTGGCAACACACCTTGGCCTATAGAAGTAGGTGGAACAGCTGGTAAGTTATCAATGTTGATAAGATCTCTCTCAACTGTGGTGAAACAGATATTGAATTCTTGAATGATAGATGGATATAGAGAATTGAAATCCATGACCAATACGTAATTCTTGTGTAAACCCTTTTCAGGTTCAAACACCAAACCACCTTGGTATTTAGCCTTCTTGGAACCGGTGGAAACTTGCTGTTCATCACCATCCTCGTTATTCTGCATATGCTGTTGCAATGCCTCCTGTTGCTGTTGCTTCGATTTCTTAGTCTCCTTGTCAGGTACAATATAACCATTTCTAGTAAACTCATGAAGCAAGATAAACTCATTACGACCAGCCCTAGTACCACCAAGTGTGTGACTCCAGGCATTACCGGCCAAATTTGTCAATTGTTTCGACAAGGACAAGATTTGGATTCTAAAGGCAATCTCAGCCGTGATCAATGCATTGTCTCTATTTTGCTTCAAGACCATAAAGAACATTGATGGATCCTCTTGGAACTGTGGATTATTCAAGTTGAATTCAGAAGGAACATATTTCTTCTTACAAACAACGTCATACATCTCTGGCAATTCCCAAGATTGACATTTGGTAGTCAAGGATTGACCCATTTCATTGGCAATGTCACACATTAATCTTCCAGCAACAATCTCACGAAGAAGGAAAGAAGAGTTATAATTGTTATTCTTACCAAATCTATCTGGCCATTCCCTCTTCATACGACGACCAAAGTTGGAGAAAGTAGAGATCTTTAAGTCATGCATACGATGCATTAAGATATCAAATGCAATGTTTTCCAACTTGTGACCAATGAAGACATCAGGATCCGCAACTTTCACCAGTGCTGCCAAACAGTTGAGCATTGTTCTCTCATTGTTGAACATTCTCAATGGAAGTTTGTTTTGCTCGGCCAATTGCTTCAAACCAGGTGGAAGGGACATACCGATTGGTCTTGTCAATGTGATTTGCTCAGTTGGTGCTAAGTTCTCGTCAACAGGGGCATCTTGTGGTAAGTTCTTGAAAGTAGAGAGAGTAACTGCAACAACTTCTTGCTTATTCTCCTTCTGATTCATCATGGTCATGACAGAGATCGAGCAAGACGTCAATGGTGGTGGTGTTGTCTTGAACTCAGGGGTGCTATTCTCAATTGGTGTTATGAAGTTTGGATTTGAGACTTGAACTTCAACTTTACAATGGGAGGAGTTCTTCAGTATGCTGAAATCACCATTTCTGATCTCCAACCAACATGGACCCATGATGTTTCTTTGCAAAACAAATGTTTCGAAGATACTTGAGTTTGTACCAAAGACATGCGAAAAAGTTTCACCTTCCAAACTAGGTGGAAGCGTAATCTTTGCGTTCTTTGGTGGCTGGTATGGAAGTAGTAATTTCAAGTATTCTTTACTCTTTGGAATGCCTGGCTTCTCAAAAGCATATTTCATTTCAGCTGGCTTGGCTTTCAAAGTCTTTAGACCAAACTTGTCCATAATCAGTGGTGAAATCTCTTCATACACGTCCATGGCAGTAACTGAGTCTTCTGTGTCTTCCCCGTCAGGTCCCCTTCTGAAATCTCTTGGAAGGAAATACAACTCTCTGTTAAAGTTGGTAATTTGAACCATACTGGAGACATATTCGTTATCCTTTGTTAAGATTTTACCAAAGAGTAAAAGAGTATTCTCAACCTCAGCATAGTCCAACCAATACATCTTGAAAGAGTCACCATTGGCTTCGTCAGCAACCAATTCCTTCTCTACTTTATTGGTGTTACTTATAGAGACGTTCCCAACAGACATTGGTGAAGAGTGTGGAATGCTGACTTCAGTTTCCTCCTTCTTTGTCTCATCAGCTTTGGCAGCAGTCATATTAACAGATCTGTTCACGTTCATGGTAGAAACTCTTGGTCTCTTGACAACCACAATCTCATCCTCAGAGTCGTCTTCGAGTTCCTCCTCAACGGTGACAGGCTCAGATTTGACTGGCTCTGGTGTGGACTTCTCCGGTGTCTGAGCTGGTACTTTTCTCTTCTGTGTACTTCTTGTTGGTGATGAATCAAGGTTCTCCATGGAAACATTACCCACGTCGAGATCAAAATCGTCAAACTCAACCTTAGTGCTCTTCAATTGGAGTGGTGTCTTCTTGGTTGAGGATGTTAAGAAAGATGAATTATTAACTTTGTTTGTGGAGTTGAATAATGGCGTTGTCTTTGTAGTGTTGAACATATTAGTGGTCTTCTTTGCTGGTGCAGCAAAGTCACCAAGGATATCATCAAAGTCGGATACAACGGTTTTTCTCTTTGGTGCTGTGAGAGTTGCAGCAGAGGTCTTGAAGAAATTATTAATTGGTGCTGATTTCTTCACTGGAGCTGCTTTCTTGGTCTTCTTAGATTGCTTCTTTCCGACCTCTTCCTCGTCAGAGTACTGGTGTCTCTTTCCATCCCATTCATCAACACCGGTATCGACGTACCCCTCACCGTTATCATCAATCACAAAGTCATCCTTAAGCATATCTTCACGTCTCTTCTCTCTGTACTTGTCCTCATCAACAAGATCATATATATCTTCAGGCTCACTGTCTTGTTGAATGTGCCTACTGGTACCAGCTGCCCTGGCTTCTCGAAGAGCCTTGAGCTTATCTGCCTTGGCCATTTTGCTTTTGTCTCTTTGATTCTCTGAAATTGATTGATGAAGCTTTAATACGCGTCACAAAAGATAAATATTAAATTTCTGTATGGTATGCGCACCCATTAAAACGACGCGTCGCCCCTTTTGAAAGCTTTCGCGTCGCAGAGTCTCAGGCGCGTACTTTTCTAGCTGCGCCACACCACTCCCTAAATGGACATAGTCGTGGCTGGTATCAAATGTGGTGTTTGGATGTGTGGCGCACTCCGTAAAGCTCCCGCACATTTCCTTAATTATGGGGCTGGTGGGACAGAAGGATCAACTAAGAATGTTGAAGTTATTCATCGTATCCTTCTTCAGACCAATAGATTGGAAACATGTCATTTGCAGTTGATCTGGAGGCTCAGGGGAACGCCCCAGCTTCAAATGGTGCTGGTGAGACAGAAATTGGACTTATAATAACCAAAGCTTCAAACCTCTTGACGGATTTTGCTAATGGTGTTAATGGACTCGAACGTCTTATACAGTTACTGGGGTCTAAGAGAGACTCAATACAGCTAAGGAAAACCATTGATGAAGTGCGTATAACGGAATTGAACGACTACAAAACACAACTCGAACACCTTATCAATGACATTTCACATCTTATCTCAAACAACAGCAATAACGTCAATACAGAGGATAAGTTTAGTGAAGAGAAACTTCGTAAAGAATTTGAGACAGTGAAGTCAAATTACAATCACTTGAAAAGGGTATACGCTGATCGTAAGAGCTCCATTCTTCTGAATGATCGTATATCGAACAAAACTGCTCTCAGTGAGGACTCGAGTATCCCTCCAACCCCAAATGAACAAACACCGTTAATGACTCAACAGCAGCAACAACAGCAAATATATACGATACAACAGCAAGAGCTTGATCTTCACACGACACTGGCAGAGGAAAGAGCTAACGAAATCAAGAAGATCCATGGAGGTGTTGAAGAGATCAATGCTATATATAAACAGCTTGGATTCCTTGTACAGCAACAAGGCCAGCATGTCGATACCGTTGAAGGGAACATGACCAACTTGGCTAACAACGCACAGAATGCTCAGCAGGAACTGACAAAAGCAGATAACTATCAAAAGAAGAAGGGAAGATGGACTTTTTGGTTACTGGTCTTCCTTGTTGTATTCACACTCATTGTCGTCCTTACAATCTTTGCATAACAGCCTCTAAATAGACATTTAATGACTACATTGTTAATAACAGTAAAAAAGTATATAAGTTAATCAGTTCATCTGAGCTTGTCTCAGAGTCGCAGTAGAAGATGACTGCTCAGTTTCAGAGTCCTCTTCGGTGTCGACATAAACCATGACGGGGTCGCTAAAGTTAGAGTCAGTCTCGCTCAACTCCCCTTCGGTATTCGTGAGAGATGGCGTAGCATCTCCAGTCTCGGAAGAGGTATCGGTGGACAGCTCATCACTCGTGGCAGCACCACTGAATAGAACGACATTGTCAGCAGCTTTAACTCTGAACCTCTTTGTCATTCTTGGGTTGGAATTTGAAAGAGAAGAGTCTGGGCTCTTTCTCTGTGCACGTCTTCTGATAAGACGTGTCTCGTCGTCATCGTCATTTGTCTCGTCAGAAGAGTCACCAAAATCTAACATCTTCTTGTTTTCGACGTCAGAGACCACGGGGGTATGGTACAAGTCATCAAACGACTCGGCGAAGGGGTTCTCGCTATCAGAGCCGTTCCCGGATACCTTCTTGGAGATGGCACCTGAAGCTCTCTGAACCATCTCGCGCACGGGATTAGCATATTCCCTTCTTCTTCTCTTCTCAGCAAATGCGTCTATGCCCTCCTGGATTCCCTCCTTGATATCCTCGATAAGGTCGGTCTCATAGACGATTGTGGCAATGCCAACGCCGATGATGGCACCGGCAGCGAGTGCAAGGAAAGTTGGGGCTGCTAAGAGTGGGCCTGGCATGTATAAATACGGAAAGTTTCTTCAAGTTCTTGTGTTCTTGGGTTAGTTGGTCAAGGCTTTTTGAAGGTGGCGTTGATAATTTCACCTAAAACGGTTGCTCCACAGCCCCTTAAAAGTGACACAAAATATGCTCGCGGGCCGCAGGTCGCTTTCGATCTACGGGGGCCGAGCATCACACTGACACTTCCACTACAATGCTTGTAAAAGACCAAAAGAAAAATATATAGCACATAGTTCATAGATGCATCATCACAAAATAACAAGAGAAAGAAAAACACAGAACCAGTGATCTGCATGGATAGTAACAAAGTCTCTCTATAAAGGTAATGGAAAACCTGCAGACAGCAAGTGTCATAGTAATAAAAATAATAATAATAGTAATAAGAAACGGAGATTATATATAAAAAAACATGACTTTTTAAAAGACAGAAATAAAGAGGAATAAAACAGTAGTAAAATCAAACTCCAGGAGAAAAGGTCGTGTCACCATATGTGAAAGTGTAAAATCATAATAAAAAGAGATAAGAGACAAAAACAACAAAAAATATGCCATGATAATGCAACAACAATCTACATCAATTTTTGAAGCCAGTAGCCTGGTATCCAAAGCCAGATGTTCTTCTCTGTCCTGGTCCTCTAACACCAAGTGGGTTCTTAGAGAATGACAATCTGATACCACCCTTACCAGGGATACCACCAGGTCTCGGTAGGGTTCTACCATATAGCTCTGCTAGTGCCCTTGTGGCGTGTGCAACGTCTTCAAACTCCACAAAGCACATAGGACCATGAGAATGGCTCGGCTGTGCAACAGGATTACCGTTGGCTTGCTTAGTTCTGAACGATAATCTTCTGAAACCACGTTGTGGAGCAAATAATTGACGGAGCTCAGCTTCGGTCGCGTCTGGTGGTAAGTTACCAACGTATAAAGTGTTGCAGGGTGGGTTCTGATCTGCTGGATTAGCGGGAGGAGGGACACGAGCCAAAATGGAAAGATCAACTTGAGATGATTGATTTGAAGATGCCATTGAGCCTTGTGATGCAGATGGAGGTTGGAGGGTACCTAGTGATCCCTGTGATGTTTGATTAGAGAGAGATTGAGCTGGTGCAGAGTTTGGTGGCATCGCAATGGATGGAACAGTTTGTGTTGGGCCCAGTGATTGTGATGCCGATGTTGTACCAAGATTTTGCTGTTGCTGTAACTGTTGCTGTTGTAGCTGCTGCTGCTGTTGCTGCTGTTGCATCTGCTGTGTCTGCTGTTGCTGTTGCTGTTGCTGTTGAGGGTTCAACGATAGCTGTGGGGGCATTTGGTTTGAAGGTATTTGTCCCGAGAGCAAAGGTGACTGGCTGTTAAAGAAAACCGAGCTTTTTCTTCTTCTATCCCACTCACCAGCTGATTGTTGTTGTTGTTGTTGTGCGTTGACGTAGCCCACTGCCTGTGGTGCACTTGGTCCGCTAAATGATGCTGATGCACTTGGCTGACTTCTTGGTGGCTGAGACCAAGGATCCCTAACTAGCTGATCATAGTCTCTTGCGTCCTGCTGAGATTCCATTAGCAACAATGATTTGCCAACCCCGTTGGCGTTCGCTGGAGTCTGCTCAACAGACTCTGCGACGGCCTCATTGTTGAAAGGATCACTAAAGAGGAACCTTGATCTCTGGTTCCCAATGCTTGGTCTCTTAGCAGCAGCAGCACTGCCAAGGGACAAGGGTGGTTGTGGGAAAGCCGATGTGTCTATAAGCTCAGTCTTCAGATAGAATGGATAGCTTGGTCCGAAGATTTGGTTTGTCTCGAGGATCTGGGAATAGGTGGAGACTGCGGCCAAAGACTGGAATCTTGCAAAGATAACTGGCATATTGTTTGGGTCTGGCACCAAGTCCAAGCCGAGGAAGTCCTTTGCAAATGCAAATATACAATAGGACTCTCTTAGTGTGATGTCAGATGGAAGATTCTTCACTCTCATGGTGTATGAAGGCTGCTGTGGGTCTAGCTGTGCTTGTTGTTGTTGTTGCTGTTGCTGCATGGATGAGGCTAGCTGAGGGTCCAGTGACAAGTTATTAAGACCCGAAGCAAGATGCATTGGAGACGTCTGGATTGATCGTCTGCTGTCATTGGGTAATACAATGTTTCCCTGGGATGACTCCGGAGAGGAGTTGTTTGAGGGTATTGTGTTCATCAGCACTTGCTGGCCATGAGACTGCTGGATTCCTCCTTGGGTGCTCATGTTACTGTCGTAGACGTCGGTTGGTGAGATGTTCATGCAGTGGATGTGTGAATGTAAAGAGTTGGGATTGGCTGCCAACCTCTAATGACTTATTAAATCGTTGGTGACTGAATGGGGACCTGACACAAAATTGATCGACAGACTTTGTGGGGAGAGAAGAACTCAATGTTGGCTAAAGTGAACAGGTTTTCTGAGAAAACTTGAGGAATGTTAAACCGATCTGCTCACCGTGTATCTGGTGATAGCTGCTACGTTCTGGAGTGCCTCTTTTTTCACTTAGAGGCTGGATGATGGAACGAGAAACAACACAATGAATAGAGCGGTTTTGAGTGACAGCCGGCTTCAGTGAAAAAAAATATGTGTCAAAGCTTCAACACAATGTCCTATTTCAGGCTGGAACGAAATGGTGCGCCGTCTGTGTTGTCCTTGTAGTTCGACTTTTAACGTTGGAACCACACGCGTAACAGTGTTTGATAATGCGGGTGGTGTATAGTGGCGAAACTTTTGGCACGAACTTTGAGCGACAATTCGGGGAAAAGGAAAATACAAGAACCCCCTTTCTGGTTTATTCTTTTACGCTCTTGTGGGTTCGGTGTGCGTGGTAGACCCAATTAACCTTTGTTTGTGTGCTCAATTGTTGTTTGTAATTGAGTTGTTCTTTTTGTGTTTGATTGTTGTTGTGGTTTGGTCGCTGTGGTTCGCGTGTATTGTTTGATTGTGCGGATTTTGCACGTCGTTTTTTTTTTTTTTTTAAAAAACAGCAGTGAGGTCAATCTATCGCCCGGGTAACTGCCATGCGTTTTGGCGAATTATATTGCCTATTTGGGACTGCAAAAAACGGTTTGCGATAAAACCCATACACCTCACTTCTAGTTAGATAAGCTACTACTGGTGTTCTTTAAAATTAGTTATCACTAGCATCTCCACAGACTTCAGTCAGATCTGTATAACACCTCTATGAGCTTAATGAATCCCTGGGGATAATATAGCCAGCCACCGTATAGAACATTCTCGCCATGCAGCCCAGCAGTCGCGACACTTGTGCACTCCAACCACCGTCATTGCTGCACAGAGCACAATCTCTAACAATGCTTGGAGCTTCTTCCTTTACATGAAGAGATTTAATACTTTTACTGACTAAATTATACCTTTAAGATGTAACTCAAGACTGAGAATTATCCACAGTACTACGTATTGCATACGCCAAATGGACATATTCGTATTAATATACTACTCCGGGGAATGATGAACCGTTTCGCAGGGCATGCACGCGCTATTGTTAAATGGTGCCATGATTCTCCGGAGCTCTTGATTTCCTGATGCGGTAATTTCCTTTTTGCAAAATTCTGTGGTAACTGTTACATTCCTGTAGAATACTTCTATGTCATATGCTATGACACCGTATTTGAATTTAATACATAATTTTAAATTGTCTCTATATAAATTAAACAACATGACCAGGATCTGTTGGTGGAGGAGATACTCTATCATCCATATCGATTACTTTAAGAGCATCGTCAATACTAGAATATAGTTTACCATCAGAAATTGAAAATATTCCAGAGTCTGCTAGTCTTTCTCTAATGCCATGACGTGTTGGTACACGTGCAAAATAGAACTTGATGTCTCTCTTACGGTATCCATCCAGGATCTCGAAGAATATCTGAGCTGCTGAAGAATCGAAGTATGTCATTCCGTTCAAATCAAATATCACATTTTGGTTCATTAGCTCGTGTCTAACCCTTGGAGCAGCTGGGTGGGTTCTCGCAGAGCCATACATCTCCAATCTCAAAAGACGAAGCTTAAGATCAGATGTGTTGGAGAAAGTTAAAGGCTCTGCAATCTTCACAATTAAGCATCCTTCAATTTCTTCTAGAATTTGTGATGGTGACGTACTACCATCTTCACCAGCGATTGGTTCATCTGCATTTAAGAAAGTATTAGTTCCAGGCAGACGACCCAAGATCTGAATACGTGAATGACTTGAGTTCTTGATCACTCTAATAACCGAGTAACCGACACCCACCATAATACCAGCCTCCATAGAATAGAAGAGCGTGAACACAACAGTTACAAAGAAAGTCAACAGCTCACTGTAACCATGTGCTCTCCAATGGAAAGCCAGATCAGCGGGTGTTTCATCTAATAGCCTTAATCCCACTATACTGGTGACGACAGATAGAATACATTTTGGTAAAGAATAAATGTACTTCAAAAGACCAAAAATAGTGATTAGTGTAACAAGACCCATTATCAATCCAGAAGTGGTGGTCTTTGCACCGGATAATGCATTTATCTTAGAACGTCCATATCCACCAAATGCAGGTAAAGCACCAATAATACCACCAAATATATTACTAACACCAAGAGCAACAAGCTCACGATTAGATGAAATTGGTAAATCGAATTGTGAACCTAATGATTTTGATGCTGTTGTTGATTCGAAAAATCCAAGAGTTGCTGCTAAGAAACTCGATGACATTAAACGTGAATATAATGGACGAGTCTCCGATGAGAATGGAGAGTTATAAGTAAAGTTTGAGGTTTCAATATTACCAACAACTTCGACTCCATACTTCTTCCAGTCATAAATAGACGAGAAGATAGTAGAAAGGACAACGGCTATTAAGATCTCTGGGATAAATACAAAACCTTTATAGCCTTTTGCAATGGCTCTCTTCTTTATGAGATCCAATCCATAAAGAGAGATAAAGGAGACAAAACTGATCCAAGCAGTTGGATGATGAACGTCTCTCCAAACCTTTCGAAGTGCCCAAATCTTGTCGATTGGGGAATGGAAATGAGCTGGAATATCAGGGTTAACGATTCTTACACCCAGCTCATCGTACAACGCATTGATGATCATCACGAGTCCCACACTGGAGATGAATCCACGTAGTAATGATCTACTTAAAACATTATCGAGGAAACCAAATCGACACAATCCAGCACCAAGCAGGAAAAATCCACTGATACATGACATAACACTCACCAAATCAACCGGATCTAAACCTTCATGTGCTATCAAAGGTTCAACAGCCTGTCCAACAACAAGAGAGATGGCACCTTCTGGGCCGACAATCATCTGTGGAACAGAACCAAATATTGCGTATACGATTGGTGGAATAGCAAGGGCATATAGACCACATAAAGCTGGAACATGGGCGACAGATGTGGCATATGATAAAGCTAATGGGATTTGGAAAGACGCCAAAGAGAATCCAGCAACCGTATCTCCCAAGAGTTGCTGAAAGTTATATTCAGGAATCCATGAAAAACAAGGGAGGTAATATGGCAATCTCTGTGACCAAGTGAGATCTGAGATCACCCCTGACTCTATTGAGTAAACTGAGGCATTTGTATGAGAGCTTGATGAGCGTCTCATCATCTTTGAGTCGAGTCGACTCTCCGCTCGGAGTGAAGAGACAACAGTTCTTGGACGTTGTCCTCGCGTAGGCGACTGCATGAGCGATTCATATGTTGTAGAACCACTTGCGGACGGTGAACGATCAAGTAAAGGTCTTGAAGATGGGTCTTGAGCGTCCCTTTCTACCCTGACCATCGTGTTTTATAGACTATGATAAATTCCGATGAGGTAAAGGGCCACAATATGTAGCGACAACCAAAATTGAAGTTATTGATATTCTTGGAAGAAGCAACGGAAACTTCAAGGGAATATTCACAGCACGTACAAGTAGCTCATAAACCGAGGAGACACAAACTTAGCTTCTTTCAAATCAAATTTACAATTAATGAGTGCAGAGGCGCTGTTCGACTGGGGATGAATTTTAGAACCCGGGCTCGATCGGGCAATTACTGCATTGGGTATCTACCCCGGAGAGCAAAACGTGCGCTACCGCATTTTCTACGTGTTTGAGAGTATTGTTTAATTTCATAAAAATATATGTGAATAATGGTCTTATAATGAGCTTAGATCAATGCACCAATTGCTTTCTTGAGGGCATCGATTTTTAGTTGTGCCCGTTCGTCAGCTTTAGACATCTGTGCATAGTCGTTTAAGCTCTTTTCAAACTCTTTCATGGCAATATGGCCTTCATCGCTGTTTAACTCGCCATTAGTCCATTTATCAAGTAGAGCATCAAGATCCTTTTGAATAATCTTAACCTTCTCGGTTCGTGTTAAATCCAGCTTACCAGCACGCTCATCGATCCAGCTCCAGATAATAGCTTCTTCGCCTCGAAACAATAAGTCATTTGTGTCCTTGCCCAGCATCAACGTTGACGTTATCGAGCTCGTAGCACTTGGAATCACATGGATAACTTGAAGAATCCTAAATTGTAGACAAATAATAACAGATAATAGCGCAATAACAATATAGTTGAATGTTGTAAACGGTAATGAGGGGCCTGCTGCAGTACCAGACACGGTTGGAGCCTTGACAGGTGTAACTGCTGCTGATGGTTTACCCACTTCTTCTTCATCTTGTGACTCAGTGCTTGCAGTAAGTTGGATTGTCTCCATCTTCTCCTCGAGATTGTTATCGATAGTCTTTTTGATGATCTCCACCAATGCAAGAATTGCACTCATTTGTCCACTTTTTGTACTCTTCTCAATAACGGCTTTCATCCAACTCGACCCCATCCAGTGTACCCAGTATGAGACTGTCAAATCAGTAGTGTTGTTTGGTCCCCAGGTCATGATGTATCTTGTCTTGACACAGAATGAGCCACCAGATGGAACGTCTGGTGTCTGAGTGGTGTTTACGACGTTGATGTATCCGCTATAGTTCAGGTGGTTGATGGTCTCTTTCACAACACACTTGGTCTGCTTTGGACCGACAGAATAGTTGAGCCCTTTAATGTAATCGTAGTGACGCTCCTTCAAACCTTCGTCACTTGTTTCATAGTCAGATATTTCAGAGAACTCTCTTGAGTCCTGAGACGTCAAAAACTCAATTATCATATCCGTATTCTTACCAAATAGGAACTCATAGAGAATACCAGGTGCGCACTTCAGATTGACACGAGACAATACCGTCTCTTTGTTTTCCTCAGGGTCGTAGCTGCATCTGGTTACACCATGGGCAAGTTCACCAGTGTAGCTGTACTTGGATGCTTCTTTGAGTTTGTAGACACTCTGGTTGGAAGTTTTCATCTCAGCCAGGCTAGAACCAGCGCTGTCACTTTCGTCGTCGTCATTATCATCGTCGTCGTCATCGTCGTCGTTATCGTCGTCGTCATCGTCACCGCTGTTAGAAGTGTCAGAGATATTTCTCTTCATCGGACTGTCGCCGTCGATCGACAGCATTGCAGCTTTATACGCAATGTCATCGTCAGAGCTTGTATCCATATGCTTTGTGAGAACTAATGGCCCATTTAGCGAAATAAAGTGTGGGCCATTGACGATGGATGATCCCTTGTTCTTCTCACCTGAAGCCTTGAAGACAACAGTGATGAACTGGTAAGCAGCGTCCCTCGAGATGAAGCTGGCAAATGACTTCAATCCATCTTTCGAGGAGACTCCAATACCGTTCGGGAATAGACCAGCCGTCACTGTTTTTTCAAAGCCGTTGATATCAGCGAATGGGATAACTAACGTAGTGACCCAGCCAAGAAGGTTTGAATTGAAGCAGATGTTGTGTTCAGAGATGTACATTCTTCCTTGTAGTAAGATCTCTCTGCTGAGGGCACAGCTGAAATCGTCAATGAGTCTCTCATCGGCTGGGATAGACTTAAACAAGCTATGGAACGCTTCGTTTCGGGTCTCAGTGGCGTAGTGGTAGTTGGTGTCTTTGAACTTCTCTTCGACGTACAAGCTCGCATCGAAAGCCCCTTCAACGTAAGGCTTTTCAGCCTCGGCCAACGGTGACTGTGGGAGCTCCACAGAGCTCAGGGACGTGTTTCTTCTTGCCCTTGACTTTGTTTTATTACGTCTGTAGCTGAGCATATTTGGGGAGGACGTTATCTTCTCGATATCATCAGCATTACTGTCAACTGGAGAGCGAATGATCACGGTGGAGTCACTATCCATCACAGAGTCTAAACCAGCTGTCTTCGTTCTATTGAACTGAAGAGATGATGTAGCTGCGGACAGCATGCTGTTGAAGAATGTGCCGGTAGTTTGAGAGGTAGGTGTTGATGGTGGTTGCTCATCGTCTTTAGGTAGAGAAGACGACTGTGCCTGTACATGCTCAGCAAGATCGTTAATGCTTGAGGATGCTGAACTTGAAAGAAGCTGGCTCTCAACGTCGGTTTTAGTTGTGTGTGGGTCAGCTGGCGCAGCTTTCGCCTGTGTGTGGATGGAAGACATGCTTCTATTTGAGTTTGGGATCAACATTGGCGCTGTCGCAGCAGGCAAGACAGCTGGCACATTTGATGATCCAGATGCTACGCTGCCCAGTATCTGTGAGTCAGCTTTTATGATATCAACAGCCGGTTCCAACTGTGGTTCATCTGACGTAGATAACGATGTGTCAAGCTGTAGCGGTGATTGCGGAAGCTCACTTGCTTGTGCAACCGAGCCAGCTAATGCCCCGTCATTCGATTTCCAAAAGTTCTCGTCTTCAGCCATTGGAAATACTTGGAGACACCAGGGAGGCAAAGGGAATAATTGATTGTGTTTCCCCTTTAGTTACGGTACGGGGCAAGGGCGAGAGAAGAGAGAACTGACACTTAAAGACTCTCGACCCCCGAGATTCGTGGCCCAACCGAAAAATACCTATATAGAGCTTCGAGCTCTTACTCTATGCTTACGTTACGTTTATTTAGAGAAGTGTATAAGTTATCTGTTACGTCCCAGGACAGCAAGCTTTGCGAGTCTCTCTGTAGCGATGCTTTTAGCGATTCTCTCCCTCTCAGTTAGGCGTCTACTCACAAACTCCTTCTGGTCCTTTGCTAGCAGCACTCTGAGAAGCACGTCTTCAGTAACAATTTGGAATAGGGAAGTTTCCTTTTCTGAAATGTCGACAGCTGCGTCCCTTTTGCGTCTCGTTCCATATGCAGCGATAGTTTTACTTCTGGCAATAGTATCAGTTCTCTTAACAGCGTCCTTGTCATCGCCCAAAAAGTTCTTCGCTTTGATTGCCTGCAGCACCATTGGTGTTAGCCTCTGAACTTCATCTCTCAAATGAGAAACATTTTCATCGTAATGGCTTTGAATCAATAGTAGTCTTTGGTAGTGATCCTCTCTCAAAAGCTCAAGAGATGGGCCAGCACCATCGTTGTGGAAGAATTCACACAGTGCATTGAGCCAAACGAATATACACTCAACTTCAATCAACGTCAAAGAACGGCCATATCCAGGGATGGTAACTGAGTTCGTAACATTTGACATTGCATTGGTGAGTGAGTTCTTCCATGTGGCATTATTAGACAATATGGCGAGGACCTTAACACTGGCAAGAGCAGGTAGCAATAAGTTATCTGCGCTAGATAAAACTATTTTCCAAGCTTGAATCATAACTTTGATCAATAAGTCTGCGTCAAGCGTTCCTGCTAACACCTGTAGATTGGAGTTCAGGTAGTTGAAGAGTGGTACAATGGCATCCTTACAATTTTCTTCCGTTGGTTTACGAAGTCCATTACCACCACATATGGTCTTTAAGGTATTTCTTGAGAATGAATGCGTAATGAAGACAGTGAACTTCTCCGCTATCATCGAATAGATTCTATCCATAGATCTCACAATAGATCTATGGGCTTTACCGACACTGAAAATTGCATCGTCCTTCTCGCTCTCTAATGACACTTGGAACACAATAGATCCCTGAGTGTCCAAGTCCCTAATAACCTCTTCAGGTATACCATCATTTCTGAACTTGCCTGGATCCAACTGAAGTAAAGTACGTCCACAGAGATCATGCGATGACATCCTAGAACTGCTATCCCAGACAGTTGCAGAAATTGATATAGTACTAGTAGACTTCGACTCAATTTCAAAATCCTGTTCATACACCGGATTCAAAGTCTTTGGGCTAGTTTTAGTCTTACCGATCTCTTTTCTTAGGGACGTGTCAATCAACACCACATATGTGCTTGATAAACCATCACTTCCACATGGCTTGATATTCTCAGCACGAGCCACCCTCACAGTGAAAACATTATTGACTTCCTTTTGGTATGTATCGACTCCACTAACGACTTCTTTTATTTTCTCTGGGTCAACAGTGGCCTCTAGATCAGTTAAAAGCTTGGACATCTGAGACAAGTTGTTCAAGATAACACATGTTCTCATCTTGAAAGAGAATGGGGGTGGTGATGTAAGTTTTGAGTCTGTTCCTATGGCGTTCTTCATCTCATTAAATAACCAAGCACTGTTCTTCTTTGATGCCTCTTGTGTTACAGCAGCTTCCTCATCTTTCAAATCCTCGATGGCAAGCATCATTACTCGAGCACAATAATAGATCAAGCAATCAGAGACGGCCTTAAGTAACTTTGTGTATACATATGCAATCTGTATCTCATTTCTCCATCCATAAGATCTGAACATCGAGAAAGTCTCATTTATCATCTTGAAGATATCTAAAACCGAAGAACTATACCCATGACCACTCTCCAAGTCTATTGGCACAAACTTGTCGTGCTCTAATGCTTCTCTAGTAATCGGTAAGAACTTCTTACAAGTGAAATCGGCAAACTCATCCAAGTATTTGAAAAAGAATTTTTCCAATGCAAATGGTGTTTTATTATCATTGGAAGAAACCTGATCATAAATGTATCTTAAATCACGAAGTTCGCTATAAGTCTCTAACGCATCAGCATAGCTGAGTGCCTTACCTGACTTGATAGAATAGTGTTCGATATGAGCCAACATATTTCTCACGTCTTCGGCAAAGAGCTTGATGAATAGATACCCAGCTTCATTTGCAATGAGGATCTCATTTAGTAATGGCTTTGGAAACTTCTTTTGTAAAAGTTGAATGTTCTTGTAAATTTGCTGAGCTGTCTCTTTGATATGTACAAGGTCCAGACTGGAATCCCTAGGTATATCACCTAACAATTCAATATATTTTCCTTCTGTAGTCGACAACACACAGTTTCTCAGTCTCTTCATCCACCTCTGAGGTAATGCTGATCTTAATACAACTTCATAAAATGGATCCGTCTCAATGAACTCAAACAAGATACGAAGTATTGGTGTAAACTTTGGAGATTTGAGGGCATAGATACCAGAGAGTGAGATTCTCAAAGATGACATAACCTGAATATATGAGTTTGATAAGTTTGTGATCCACACTTTCTTATCAGGCTTAGACCAACTTTCCTCATTATAACCACTGGAGCCTAACTGTCTGGACATTACGCCAAACAATGTCTCAGTTCTTTCTGGGTCCAACTCATTATTCTCATCTTTCAAGATAGATTTGTGAGCAGCTTGGTATAAAAGACATGAATAGGAAATTTGGTTAATTCTCCAGTATTTACAACAAGATTCTAAGATCGACTGCATTGTGTTTGAAATCAGAGTTTCAGAGTTCTTTGAAACTTCATAGTTGAGTACCCTAGCCAAAAACTCAGATAGTACAGCTCTTGAATCCAAAGGTATGAAATTCTGTGACTTTGATGGGAGCTCTTGAGGGAATCCTAACTTCTGTTTAAGGGTATCAATTTCTCTCAATTCTTGATTCTTCCAACTGAAATAGGCATCTGTCTTGTCAAAATCATCTGGATTGAAACATGCCTCGTTTTTCTCTAATTTCTGTCTCAGTGTAGCCAAATCAGAAGCTAATACTTTCTCTTGTGAATAATCTTTCCATTGGATTATATCTTGTTGAAGCTTTACATCGTCTATCCCAAAGATATCACCAATGATCTTAGCATACGATATCTCAGTTAGCCTGTAAGATGGGGTACTTTGTGGACCTTGGGTATTATTTTGTGGTACTTGTAATGTTTGAGACCGGGTTTCTGAACCACTATTCATGGTTTTTTGATACTCTGTAAGTTTCTTTATAGAGTCCTCTCCATGTTTGCACGACTTCAAGATACTGAATACAATTTTTATAAAAGTATTAGTCTGTTGGTAGACTGTTGCTTTCATGTCACCCTCTGAACCAACCATTTGGATCTCTTTAGTAGCACCAGCAATGAACATCACTACCAATTCCTCTACCTTATTAACAGTGGCCCTAGGTTTCAGTAAATCATTATACAATCGTAAGAATGATCTCTTCGTCATTGGGTCCGTAATTGTCTGGTTTTTCCCCATGGTTATGTCCAACATCACTTTCTTCAGCTTCGGCAAGGCATCCTTTGGCAAGTCTCCGTTGGAGTGGGCTGAATGGCTTCCACCAAACCATGAGTGTCTATGCTTCGACTTCTCGGGGACAGATAGTGTGGTGGAAGGAGCTGAATAGGCAGGCGAAGCAGTTCTAGAGATCGGCTGTGGAGAAGCTTGCCTCACTCTGAACCGAGGCTCGTTCTTATAATCCAGAAGAATGACTTTCATCACAGCTTCGTATGTGTCAGTTGATACACCATTAGCATGAGATGGAGCCTCGGTAGAAATTGTCGTACCGATGGATACCATGGAGTTGTTGCTTACAACCCTCGAAGAGCCTCTCGGTAGTTTCGAAGCTTGCATCTTGGAGGGGTCTTGGGCGTTGTTTCGTCTTCTCTACTTCTCAAGTGCCCTAGTTATAAGGTGATCTGATTTGAGATGAAGCTAGGATATATGTCCGGTGATATGTGTGTTCTCTACGCGAAATTCCGCGATGAAGCGATATTCGAGGGAGAAGCTCTCCACGTTTGACTTTATATCAATTACAGCTATAAAATGGACTTGACTCTATATGGAAAACGGTGTGTATCACACTTCAATCTGCTTATATCCTTTTATTTCTTAATTGCAAAGAATCTCGGGTTCTAATGCTAACTCCGCAATTCCCTCGTTAAATCCGATGACACACCGCGATGAAAATAAAAAAAGGTAAACAAAAACAAACCACACAAACCACTCACAAACCACAAGGCAAACCGAGGAATTTGTGTTTGAGATGTCGGGAACAGAGCAGATCAGGTTCGACAGATTATCGAAAGTGTGTAGTAAAGCACTGGACGAGTCGCAGAGGTCTTTGACAGATGAAAATATTGCTTCGTGTTTCCCTTCGCTTGCCAACTCAGAACAAGGACAGCTGCTTTTACAGATGGTCAAAGCTCAGTTGATGGAGTCGTGGAAGACAAATTCTGAGCTGGAGTTCCAAGCTATCTTCAACGAGAGACAGGCCCAGCAGAAGCTTGACGAACTGGATGAGCTGATTTCACAGGCTAAAACGAGGAAAGAAGAATCGAGCGAGGCACAGATACCCATTGGCCAGCTGACCCCGTCAAACATTGTCTCGAGCCGGCTGATCCCTCTGAAGCAAGCAAAACTGAATCATCTACAGAGCCAGCTCGAGGAGATAAAGAAAAGCAACATTGAGCTATTCAAGGATCTCAGAAATATGGTTGATGAAGCCAGGGACCTGAGTAACGAAGTGACCACCAGCATACACGCAGTAGACCAGATAGTTGTCAAGTCCGACGACTCTGACATACAGCAGAGGCTGAGGCAGTTTGCTGAGACATTCGGAGGCGAAAGATAGAAGTGAAATGGGGTAAATATTGAATGAAATGAGTATAATAGCTAAGCTCGTAGGACGCATTCGCGACTTCCGCGAAAAGTTGATGTGGACGTGTCATGAAAAATGGTTGACGCGTTCTTGAAAAACAACTCTTCTGAAACACGTCTCCCTTCACTTTTAGTTGATTTCTTCAGTCTTCGTTTTCGCCTCATTTCCTTAAGTCCTCGACTCTTTCTAGATGGCTAAGAAAGTGAAAGAATCGGCTAAGAAGGCCCCTGTCGCCTCTACCACTGAGGTCGATCCGGTGCCAAAGCTCGTTTACAAGCAGGGTGATGCGCGCCCTTTCTTGGTAACCACTCCATCAGTCGAGCTCTCAAAGGTGCGTTCATTGAACACCTGTAGGGAGCGTATCTACCTTGCTGTACTGATCGCAGTCGCACTAATTGTCAGATGCAAGTCCTTAGCTTCGCCAGACTCTGTCGTGTTCGATGAGGTGCACTTTGGTGGATTTGCTAAGAAGTACATTAGAGGTGCCTTCTTCATGGACGTCCACCCTCCATTGGCCAAGATGCTCTTTGCCGGTGTTGCATCCATCGGTGGCTTCACCGGTGACTTCTCCTTTGAGAAGATTGGAGATGTTTTCCCAGAGACTACCCCATATGTTTTGATGCGTGCCTTGCCTGCAGCCATGGGTGTTGCTACCGTCGTCTTGATGTTCCTCACATTGAAGGCATCTGGTGTCAGATCCAGTGTGGCTTTCGCTACCTCCGCAATGTTCATCTTTGAGAACTCCTACGCTACAATCTCAAGATACATCTTGCTTGATGCGCCATTGATGTTCTTCATTGCATCTGCAGTTTACGGTTACAAGAGATTCCAGAATGAGGTTCCATTCACTTTCAAGTGGTACAGAGCATTGATCTCCACTGGTGTTGCCCTTGGATTGGCCGTTTCGTCTAAGTGGGTTGGTCTCTTCACTATTGCCTGGATTGGTATCTTGAACGTCTTTGACTTGTGGTTCATGGTTGGTGACTTGTCTGTGTCCGTCTGCAAGATTGTTAAGCAGTCTGCCTTCAGAGGTTTGTTGTTGCTCGGTATTCCTGCCTTGCTCTACTGTGGATTCTTTGCTATCCACTTCAGCATCTTGGTCAACGAAGGTGACGGTGGTCCATTCATGTCTTCTGCTTTCAGAGCCACTTTGAATGGCAACAAGATCCCAACCAACATTCTTAAGGACGTTGGTGTTGGCTCCAAGGTCTCCTTGCGCCACGTCGCTACCCAGGGTGGTTACTTGCACTCTCATGATCACATGTATGAGACAGGTTCTAAACAGCAGCAGATCACATTGTATCCTCACTTGGATAACAACAACAACTTCATCGTGGAGTTGTACAACGTTTCCGAGGCACCAACCTCATTTGAGCAGATCACAGATGGTACTAAAATCAGATTGAGACATGAGATCTCTGGTCGTCGTCTCCATTCCCATGACCACAAGTGTCCTGTCACTGAGAATGACTGGCAAAAGGAGGCCTCTTGTTACGGTTTCGAGGGTTTCGGTGGTGATGCTAACGATGACTTTGTCGTCGAGATCCAAAAGGCAGAGACTAAAGACCTTGCTGCTCAGCAAAACTTGACTGCTTTGCGTTCGATCTTCAGATTGCGTCATGCAATGACCGGTTGTTATCTCTTCTCTCACGAGGTTAAGTTACCAAAGTGGGCCTTTGAGCAACAAGAAGTGACATGTGCTACTCAAGGTGTCGTTGACAAGAGTTTGTGGTACATTGAGACCAATGAGAACCCATTCTTGCCAGCTGATGCTGAGAGAATCAACTACCCAGAGCTGTCATTCTGGGATAAACTCATTGAATCCCACCAGAGAATGTGGCACATTAACAACAACTTGAACTCACCACATGCTTGGGAGTCCACACCGAACACATGGCCATTCTTGCTCCGTGGTATTAACTACTGGGGCTCTTCAGATTCACAGGTCTACTTGCTTGGTAATGCTCCAATCTGGTGGTCTGTCTCTTTGATTGCCTTCACTTTCGGTTTCTATGTTGTTATTCAGATCCTTAGATGGCACTTGGGTACCGCTGTTGGTTCTGATGAGCACGTTTACAACTTCAACGTCCAAGCAGTACACTACTTGCTTGGTTGGGTGTTACATTTCTTCCCTTCTTTCTTGATGGGTCGTCAGTTGTTCTTACATCACTATCTTCCAGCATACTACTTTGGTATTTTGGCTCTTGGTCACTTCTTTGACATCTTAGTCACATATGTATTTGCCAAGAGAACCCCAGTTGCATACACTTTTATTACCGTTTTCGGTTTGTCCGTTTTGTTCTTCTTTGCTCAATTCTCTCCATTGATTTATGGAACTTCTTGGACTAAGAACGCATGCGAGGCTTCACAGTGGCTCTCTGGCTGGGACTACGATTGTAATAAGTACGCTTAAGTCAACTCTACAAAAAATATCTCTCAAACAAGAACAGATAAAATAAAGAAAAATGAATACATGCAATAAAGATATCCCCCGTAAGAGTGAGTTTTCTCAGTTGTAGTTTTTTATGGGTTTCCCGATCTCAGGTTTTCCGGAAGTTAATGCCACAAAATCACTTGAATGGTAACAATATGAAAGACTTAGAAATCTATTTTCTTCTGTTATTCTTTTATATGTTTATATGCAACTTCGCAAAGATGAAATATTTGATATTAATTTTTGTCTTTCTGTTGGCTTATGCTGGAATCTCGACTGAGCTTTATAACAACATAACACACTACGCTCATTTTTGTAAACTTACCCATTGTATTAATAAAGGGAAACTTACTGAAGGTTTAAGTTTCACTAATGGGGGTTGTCAAATTGAATTTTGTTCAAATGACAGAAACTCTGGTTGTTTTATAAAGAAGATCCATGAAGCCAACTCTGGTACTTCTTTTATTACCATTGATGAGAAGAACAAGGAGATCATTCTTGCATTTAGAGCTTCCGTTACGACATCTGATTGGTTGAGTGATCTCTATATTATTAAGACTCCATACAAACCAATGGTAGGTTATGGTGATGGTATTCCAATTTGCGAAAATTGCAAAGTTCACCTGGGATTTTATCAACATATGAAATCTATTCAATCTGAGGTCATTAATGATGTATTGAATATGTATTCAAGTTATCCAAACTATAAGTTGATTATAGTTGGACATTCACTTGGTGCAGCCTTGGCAAGCTTAACTTCAATTGAATTTAGAATGTTAGGGTTTTCTCCATATTTATATACATTTGGTGGTCCAAGGATATTCAATGAAGAAATGATGAAGTGGGTAAATCTTATATTCAAAAGTGAAGACGTTGATCTTAAGATAAAAAGAGGTTCAACATTTGATGGTGGGTTTTTAAGAATTGTCCACCAAGGTGATTATGTGCCATTACTTCCACCAAGCTTTAAACAGTCGGGTGTTGAGCTAAAGATTAATAAGTTGGAGTTACCACATCTAAAAGAAGATATTGAAGTTATGGGATTGGATTACCAAGCCAATTCTTTGGTGGATTATGATTATTGGAAGATTGTTCATGGATATGAACATCGTACTTATTTTATGACATTGAATAAGTGTCAAGATTGAAAAAAAACATTATATTTATTTCAAGATAAAAGACCTGTATCTTGTAGAATATTTGCAAAGATACTCTCTCTGACAACGACAAATACCAAATTCATGTTATTTGTATCTGTTGCCTGTGTTATGTAAGGATAAATAGGTAAGCCTGATCTGTTGACTTTTGAGAATCTCCAAAGGATGTATTTTGTGGCTTTATTAACGTCATCTCCACCTTTATAGTCCGGGAAATGGTTTTCCAGTGGCGAGTAAGGCAGTTTCTCAACAAAGACATCAATTTTATTTAAGAATAAAATGATGGAGCAACGGGAAAACCAACGTGAGTTGACGACTGAGTCAAAGAGTGTTAAAGACTCCTCGAGTCTGTTCTGGGATTTTTCTTCTAATAGGGACTGATCATACTCTGATAACGCAACGCAAAAGATGATGGAAGCAACGTTATCAAAGCAGTAGATCCATTTTTTACGCTCTGATCGTTGTCCACCAACATCAAATATGTGGATCTTCAGGCCTTGTAGCTCGAATTTCAAGTCAAATATACCAGAAGTTTTCTTTCTTGTTCTTATAATATCCATGACGTTTGGTATATAATCCTCCTGCGAAATTCTTTCTAGCTCTTCGAAAAAGTACTTTGCCGAGTCCATTAGATAGAAGTCTTGTCTGTGGTCTCTTATTAACTCTCTCGTCGATGAGTTCTTCCATAAAGCTTGGATTAGCTTCGCTAGTCTTTTATCAAAGTGTGATGATGGGTCAACCGGTGCTTGTGATTTCATGATATCTTCAAAGTCAGACTCGTTGATTTGGTCGTCTTCTTCGAGCTTGAGGTTGAACATCTTGTAGGCCTGAACAATGTCCTTTCCCGATGAAACGATATTGCTAAATATAAATGGCTTGAAGTCGTAAAGCTCCTGTTCTGTGAACCCGTTCGTATGCAAGATCCTTAGCTGCTGCAAAATCGTGGATTTCCCGGACTCACCAGTTCCCAGCAGCAAGACCTTTGTGTACTCGTGAGAGTCCTTGTTCGACTGGATCGTAGCATTGGCAATTTTATTAGAAGACGTCAGTGAAGTCTCAGATGGTACAATCGATTGTTTACGTCCGCTCAGTGGTTCTATCGTCTCAACGGGCTTCTCAACATTCTGGACTTTCGAAACTCTCGCCTCCTGAGGTTGGCTAGCCTCGACTTCCTTCGACGAGCAGACTCCCATGGTGAAATTTATACAAAAATATATAAATTGTAGTCAAATTTGTGTGAATTTGTATGTTCGTATGTTATCAAAATTCCATTCAAAGCAGCAATAATAAAAAAGAAAAAAAAACAAAAAAAAAAGCTTGATGTAATTTTTCACACCAAAAAAGACCCCGAGGCCTCGGTCTCGGCCTCCGCATTAATAAGAGGGGGAAAGGTTTATAAAGTGGAAACTTCACCAACTTTTATGATTCCAGGAAATGTCAATTGCTCAATGTCAGAGGACATTTGAAAATGCAAAGTTTTATTGGTCGAAGAATGAAACTTCCAGGGCAAAATTGGAATTTCTGAAAACAGTGACAATCTTTAATACCCTTATCAATGATAACCCAAATATGAAACAATTTGGTAATGAGTTATTGGTTAACTATGAACGCTTTTTGCATAACAAGAAATTGTCATTCGATGATAGTCTAAAATGGCTGTGCTCGATGGTAAATGGTCGTTTAAGACCTCCAATTTATGGAGACGTTTACATTGATGATACTGATGATGCTGATGATGATGATGATGATGATGACTATGAAGAAGATACTATATGGAAACCTATAGAGACAGAATGGACGTGCGATGGGCTATCGCACGTTTACCAAGATAAGCTCTCTGACTGTGCATTTGTGACTGCTTTACTAGCAATCAGTCGTCTGAATGATAAAGCATTGCTTAGCATCATAACCCCACACTTATCAAGTAGAAGATATGGTGTTATGCTTCATTTTAACGGTTGCTTACGATTAGTTGAAGTTTCTAATAAGTTGCCATTCAATAAAGATGTGTCCTTATTTACAAAATCAATCACAAATGAGAACTTATTATGGCCTGCGTTGATCGAAAAGGCGTATTTTAAAGTTTTAGGTAAGGGATTTAACGGTTCAAACTCTTCGATAGATATTTTCATATTGAGTGGATGGATTCCTGAATTCATAACTGAAATTGAGAGGCCTGACATGGTAGAGCTTTGGGATTTACTCTATGCAAATTTCCAAACTAACCAATTGATGATTTCACTAGGAACAGGAAGTCATCCACCAACCCCATTTATACCCAATCATGACTATGTTATTAACGAGATGACCACGACAAAGACTTTAATTATAAAGAATCCATGGATGGAGAAAATTTCGACTTTAAAATTTGATGAAATTTTTGACTTTTTCGATACGATTTATTTGAATTGGAATCCGAATTTTTATAATGAGAAAACCATAAATTGCATATGGAACAACCCACAGGGAAGATTGTTTCAATCACCACAAATTTTGATTAAGAATGAAGGAGATGAGGACGATGAGGTGATGGTTTTACTAGAAAGACATTTGGGATTCAAAGGTATGATGAATGTGAAGTTCTATGACTCAAGTTATAAACTTCTGAAGAAGACAGTTAAACTGAAACAAACCTTTGGTAATAACACGGGCTTCCATCTTACTCGAATTCGTTTAAAACAGAATGAAAGTTGTATTGCAGTGGTTTCTAGTGACTCAAAGACTATACAAAACTTCACTTTACATTGCTTTGCGAAGCAACAAATCAAACTGGAAAGAGCAACTTACAAATACAATTCGAAGATGTTAAAAGGTTCATGGACAGTGGAAAACTGTGGTGGTAACTGGAGTTATCAAAGCTATTTTAAGAATCCACAATATCTAATTGAAATTAAAGAGAAAACATTTATGGACTTATTACTTTGCACAGAAGATGATACGTTGATAGACTTCCAGTTATTCTTCTTTGAGGATAAACCTTTTACAAAGAAAAGCTCAATCATAAACGAAAAATATCAACCTGGTGAAGTTACTTCAAATAATTTGACAATTAGTGAACCTGGAAGATACAAATTGATAGTTTCTACATTTGAACCAGATATCCATACAAACTATAAACTTGTTATAAATTCATCATCTTCATTAGTGAACATCACCCCACTGAATACCCGTTTGGGGCTTTTCATCAATAACTTCAAAATTGCATGGAATAACAAAAATAAATTCAAATTGAGATTCAACGTCTCCAGAGAGACAAATGTGAAAATTCAATTATGGTCCTCAAACTCACTATCAAGCTATAGACCAAAGATAAGAGCTTCGTTGTTTAGTGAGTCCGGTGAGCCAATTCAAATAAATGAAGAGTTTGATGATTGTCTTTATGGAATTTTCTTACAATCAGTGCTAAAGACAGGTAACATCATTTTACTCATTGAAAGATTTGAAGCTGGTAACGATGAGGTTTACGGAGAAATAGGCTCAAACTATAAAGTACAATTGATTTAATATGAAATTATGGAATTATGAGTCTCAAAAAACTATGTAGAGTTTATAGCTAAGTGCCCATACCACTTCCCACATACATTGAAAAAAAAATAAAAAAAAACATAGAATGTAAACAAAGCATTGAAAAATTCACTCGTTGATTCCCTTTTTGCAAGAGGAACGGAGCCATGTCGAAGCTTGTGAGGAAGCAGAGTATTTGGTCAAAGATCCAATCATACCCTCTAGATTTACTTCTTGAGCTCAATGAGCAAAGGGAACTTATCAATTGGGACTCGCACTCGGAGACAATTGCACTACCTTTAGGGCTAATACTCACGCTGGTATACTTTACAATTCGTCTTTGGGAGGACCACAGTGTGCAGCAGACGAATTCGAGCTACTTCCAATATGATAAGGCCATTTTGAAGGGCTCTAAATATTTCATCGAGACACCTTCTTTGCTGCAAAGTGTCATTAATGGTATTAAAATGATCATCATTTCAGTAAATATCATCAATACCATGGCCTTCATGCTGAAGACCAAGAAGTATTCCATCTTCAACAAAGACACAATCGGCAAGACCAGCTCTGCTAGGAAAGTCCAGTTAGACGGGCTCGACTCGTACTGGGAACTGAAAATTTGGAACCCATCCAAGTTTTCAACCTATCTCTTTGTATCATTCCCACCATTTAACATTGCCTTTCTCTACATGGCGACTTCGTCATTCACCAACTTGGTGTTCTTGATAATGACCTCGCTGGTACTTTACATTGTCATTATCAAAGGATACCTCGTGTTGATTCAAGATAAGCAAGTTCTATACCAGGAGACCTTTGACGAGTATCAGAGGAAGTTTGTCAATCCAAAGCTATCAGTAGCCAAGAGAGAAGTAGCCGTTGATGCCACAAAGGGCCCATATGCTAACGAATCCACACAGTACTACTCCCCGGGTAGAACTGAAAAATTGTTCAAAACGCATGATTTAAAAGGCAGAGAAAACGTTGAGTTTTACTCTCACGGTGAGTTCACACCTGTCAAGAGACCAACGGTCAATTTGAGAAGGACAATTGCTACACATACCCCAAGAGACAGAAGAATTACAATGAACTACCAGCCCTCGCCTTTATCTAAAAAACGTTAATAAAATGCTAAGAGACATAATTCTAGTAGGACTTCTCATAGATCTTCCCAGCCAAAGAGCCAGTTGTTGACCTTGCCGAATAGCGAGTTATCAGGCTTAGCGTCCGAGACAGCACGAGTTGAGTATAAAGTCGTGTCCTTCTTTGGCTTCATGAAGATCTTATCGTCGGTCTTTAAAGTCAGCTTTTGTGGATGTGAGGAATACTTCAGCACATCACCCTCTTGGATTTCGTTTGACTGTTGCATTGGGATGTCGCTCTCTCCGATGTCTTCGTTTGTTTGGATGTTGATCGAGGCAATGTTCTCAATGGCGTTCTTCGAGTATGGCACACAGCCAATCATACAGCCGTGGAAAACGGTACCACTTTCTTCCAGTGCCCTTATGGCCGATGCTCTGTTATCAAAGGTTATCTTGACCCAACCATCACCAGTGAAAATTGGGTAGGACTTTTGTACTTGATTATGGAATAACGGATCAACTCTCGTGGCTTCGAAGTCTTCAAGGATTTTACCAAACTTGCCAAAGTGCTTGATCACTTGGTTTGCAATGGACTCAGGGTACCCGAATACCAGGACGGCAGACTCGCCACCTGTTGATCTTAAAAGGCTTGAGCTCTTGGATCTCTGTGGAGACGTCTCTGGTTCTTTCTGGTTCTTTGACGGTGTAGCTGTTGTGTCAATCTTTGGGGACATTTGGTTATTAAATGATAAAAAGGAGTCAGAGTCGTCTTCTCTCTGTAAATCTGAGATCGTCTTCAACGGTGGCAGCTCGTCAGAGAAGGCATTGACATGTGTTAGCTCTGTGTTATTTCTTCTGGTACCAAATGTTAAGGTCTTGAACCCAGAAGTTGAGTCGTTTTGCTGAGACTCGGTCTTCGTGAGGAAGCTTGAGTCGGGCTCAATGTCGTCAAAAGTCTCACGCTTGATTGCTCGTGATGGCGCAGAGCGTCTCTTCGGGTTGTTGAACCAGAGTGGTTGGTTCCCATTGATGTTGTTCTGCTGTAGTGCTGCATTGGTCTTCTGGTTGATGGCTGCGATTGTCGGATTTGGCGTGTCAAAGTTCAGATCAAAGGACTTCTTGTGTGTAGGCGTGCTTCTTCTCGGAGAATAAGTGATAGACGAGACACTCGTGGAGCCAATGTCGTCTGTAGATCTATCACCAGCTTCGGTACGGACTTTCAACTGGCCAAATCTGCTGGCAGCCTGCTCGTGGGGAGCGCTGAAAACGTCAAAGTTTTTCTTGTAGTAGCCTCCGAAGAGGTCACGGGAGTACTCTCCGTCCTCTTTACTTCTGAAAGAAGACATCTTCTGCTCGGTTTGGTTAGCCTCAGCCCTGGAAACTAAAAGTGAAAAGTTGTTTACTTTTTGGAAAAAAAGCTGAAAATCTCCCGGAGATCCAAAATTTCATCACAAACGGGTTCGCGGAACTCCCCTGGTGGTGTAAATCGGAGCTTTCTGGTGGCGAAACTCTCCAGCAGCGAGCCCGGACAGACAACAACAACGACAAAAGTTACGGAGCAATTGTGAAGATATGACAGCTGTTTCGTTGGAAGATGCCAGAGCCGCTAGAGAGAGCGGCGATCTGCCGACCGCAGTGGGCCTGTACCAGCAAGTCATCCAAACGAAGCCAACAACACACGATTTTTCAGCACAGGAAACGGCAATCTACGAGCTGGGCTCGCTCTATAAGGACCAGCGAGACACCGAGGCTCTGTCCAAGCTCATCCCACACGCCAGAGACGTCATCAGCGTGCTTGCCAAGGCCAAGGCTGCTAAGACCATCCGCAATCTGATTGACCTCTTTGATCAGATCCCAGATGCCACAGATGCTCAGATCACCGCACTGAAGGACTCGATTGAGTGGTCTGTGAAGGAGAAGAGAACCTTCCTGAAGCAGTCCCTTCACATTCGACTTGCAACGATCTACTTTGAGAAGCAGAGGGACTACCACAGCGCACTGGCCATCATTAATAACCTCTTGAGAGAGTTCAAGAAGCTGGATGATAAGTCGTCGTTGGTTGAGGTCCAATTGCTAGAAGCCAAGGTCTACCACTCCTTGAGAAACATGGCCAAGGCCAAGGCAGCCTTGACCTCGGCCAGAACATCTGCCAATGCGATCTACTGCCCAACGGCAACACAAGCTGAGCTTGATAACATGAGTGGTATCCTACACGCAGAAGACAAGGACTACAAGACTGCCTTCTCCTACTTCTACGAGGCATTTGAGTCGTACAACACCGCAAACGACGAAAAGAACGCTGTTAAAGTACTCAAATACATGCTTCTGTGTAAGATTATGCTGAATCTTATCGATGACGTTAAGCAGATTATGTCTGCTAAGTACGCATCAAAGTACAACTCCAAGGAGATTGACGCGATGAAGGCAATCTCCCAGGCATACGCAAACAGATCCCTTAAGGAGTTTGAGCAGGCTCTTCTCGTCTATGGTAAAGAGTTGTCATCTGACCCAATCATCAAGTCCCACTTCAACGACTTATATGACACGTTATTGGAGCAAAACCTGGTCAAGGTTATTGAGCCATTCTCAGTTGTTGAGATTGACCACATCGCTAAGATCGTTGGCCTTGATATTAAACAAGTTGAGGGCAAGCTCAGTCAAATGATCTTGGATCAGGTATTCTATGGTGTGCTGGATCAGGGTAATGGCTGGTTGCATATCTTCGATCAGCCTCAAAGAGATGCCACCTACGATTCAAGTTTAGAACTGGTTAAGCACATGTCGACAGCCGTTGAGTTATTATACGAAAAGGCTGCGACTTTAAATTAATACTACGGTTATTTTTTTTTGAACTTTATAGAACTTATAATCCTTCACTAGCAGCACGAGCAGCACATTTAGCAACCAGCTCCAAGTACTCCTTTAATCTATCACAGTTGAGGAATAGCTGGTAGAATTTTGTAGTTTCACTGGACACCAAGTTTGTCAGTGATAAAGCCTCTAACAGATAGGATGAGCTCTGAGAGCCACCTTCAAAGTAAACGTTGTGCAGCTCAATGATCAAATACGGAATGTACAGAGAACGCAAATCCTTGATCAACTCAACTTCGTATCCAACTTTACTGAGATCAAAGAAGAACGTGCCAATTGTATCCTTTAGGGTGTTTGTAATTCTTGTTATTGTGTCGATAAATGCGTATGAAGAGGAGCGAGGAGGTGATGTTCTCCATTCATCAGTACAGTTCAAAGCCTGGACTAACGAGTGGTATTGTAATAGCTCTTCCCTCTCATACTCAGTAACTTCTTGCTCAACAAGCTCACCCATACTCTCAACGTCATAGTGCTTCAAGATGTGAGGAATGGAGTTTCTTGTAGCAAACTCCTGGGCAGCTTTTGCTTTCCCCGTTAGCAGGAATCTCCTAAATAGCGAGATAATTGCATGGATTGCGTCTGAGAACATCTTGGCTTCGATGAACCACTCAACTCCTCTTATAAGCTGTAAGTCATAATCGTCAATTGGCTGTAATGTTACACTCGAGTTCACCTGGTAATGGGACTCCGTGACGGCAAACACCCTCTCCACTGTTCTCTTCAAAATATTCTCCAGTGGCAAGTTGTATAGTCTACTGAGCTCTAGCTGCTTTGGTCTTGCCTCTGTGTCGTATAGGTCAATCAGGAACAGAGAGTAAGCGTTACGGGCTTCAACCTCTGGGAGGAATGAAACATACACAGGGATCTGGTCGTATCTTCCATACAGTCTCAGCAGGAGAATGTACGTTGTGACCAGCTTAGATCTGCTCTCAGCGTCGATGATAGTCGGGTCAATGATAGAGATGAAAATGGCCAGATGGGTTACGACTCTCAGCAAGTAGGGCTCGTTCATGATCTCATTAGACGACTGCTTCCCCAGCATGACGTTACCCACGAGTGCTAGCGAGGAGTCGATGATGGCAGGGATGCTGTTCGATATCACTGATGCGACTAAGACACGCAGTGGGTGCTCGCTCTCAGCTGGCCTCTTCGAGGCAAGCGAGTTGAGCACTTTCTGCACTGTCAGGTCGTTCCTTGGGAAGGTCATGATCAAGTCCTCCTTAGGGATTCTTCCGGCGTCGGACAGCTTGTTCTCCATCTGACTGATGAAGATGTTTTGCAGGTATATCAGCAGGTCAGAGTCCCACGTTGTCGACTGTTCCAGGGGCGATAGGTCAGCTGCGAGGTAGCCATAAATGGCTCTCTCGTACTCTGGCACTTTTTCGTTCTTTGAGAGCAGGTGCACGGTGCGTCTCCACAGGGCTTTCTTCTTTATTCCGTGCGTGGCTTCGTCCAGGCCGTCGTCAATCTGCTTATCAATAGCTGGGTCCAGGTAGTTATTTGCACCGGCTAGGACCATCTTCAACGTCCAGTTCTTAGTGGTCTCACACTCCAGCGACGCCTCTTTGTATCGGCCAGCAAGCAAGAGCTCAAAGATGTACTTATAAAAGATGCAGTCCTGCTCCTGGTCTCTCGGGTCTATGGACTGGTCAAGACGTATAGGGGCATCGCTGTCAAAGCTATCAAGTGTGTTGTTCAATTGTGTGTTTAGCCACTTTGTGGAGTTCAAATTCTGCGGTCTGTCGACGTCAACAGCATTGTTCTGGATCCACGTGATGATGATCCAAATCTCATAGAGGCCAGGATCATTGTTAAGGAACTGCTCTTCAAAGACAATGTCTGAGTTGAAGTCACTGGCAATCAGCGATTCTGACTTCTCCGCGTAACGATACTTCAGAAGCTTCTCCACAAGGTCCCACAGCTTCACCTCGAGGTCCCAGTCCTCAAAATCTCCCTTTCCAGTGCCCTTTGTTAGCACTGAACGGGCTTTCTTCGCAGCACTTGTTCTGAACTCCCTAACAATGTCAAACTCGTCATATCCCTCATCTTGGCCCCGTAGCTTGTACTGTTTGAGCACGTCCGCAAACTCTGTGAGAACCTCTGGGTCCCACAGTGGGTTCTCCTCGGTTGCACCCATCAAAGAGCTCTGCATTGTCGGTTTTATAGTGAATGTCCCAAGAGGCCTCTTCCCAGGGAACTTTTCGTCTTCCAAAAGTAAACAAAAAAACTCGAGGGCTGGGAGAAAAAAAGAGCGCGATTACGTAATTAAATAGTATTAATTGTCCGAATTCGGCAATTGCCTATTTTGGTTGGATGAGAAAATGAATATTAATAATTTGTATTACACTGTTTGTGTGTTATCTCAGTGGCCAGACAGTGCCACACGGTGATTGTACCATATGGTATATACCGTCAGCACAACAACAAAGAGACAGAGCCATTGGGTCAAGACAAATGTCTGAGCGTAGCACGCAGCACCTAAAGTACACACACCTTCATCATCACTGTTAGACTTCAACACGTCAGCCAAATAGTTACAAAGTGTCATGAGCACCAAGACACCACTGGTTGACATGACACCCCACAGCGTAGTGAAACCCTCGGTACCAAAGGAGTCAGCGACGATCGCTGGGAAGGTACCAAAGCAGAATCCAAATGCAAAGCCAATCACTATTGAAGCAATTACAAGGGAGCTTAAGTCTTCCATCTTGGTTACAAGATACTGACCAAGACACATCATAACTGCAGCAAATGTGATGCACCATATTCTCTGTGCTTTGAACTTTCTTCTTACAATATCAGATATTGGACCTGAGGTCAAACGGCCCAAAAAGTTAAACAGTGCAATTGTAGAAACCTGCAAAGCTTGGGACTCTCCCACTGGGATCTTGTTTTCTGGGTCTGATTGTGCTAACGCAACCACAACAAATCCAACACTATAGATGTACATTTGTCCGATACCCATTAAGCAAGCTAAGATTATATAGAACTTGACAAAAACACGAGTGGTTATAGCTTTTACAATGTGATTATCCCAAAGTGGATCTCCAGCTTTAACGAAAACAGGAACATCCTCAACTGCAACGTAAATCGCAGAACTATCATCAGATCGACTTTCGTTAATCTCAGGCAATGTGAAAGTAGGTCTTTGCGCATCCATAGACAAAGTAGAAGGTGTTCTGGCAAGACCCCAGAGTGACATGATCTTATGCATACTTCCCTTTCTTTGTGGTGGAGGGCCGGCCATTGATCTGAATGATGTTACGGATCCAGATGGGTTCATCAGGGTCGATCTCTCAGAGATACTGTGAACTGAGCTTGTACGTCTCTTTGCCGGTGTTGGGTTTTCGACAATATGAATGAAATATGCGCACCCAATACACACTGCAGGAGCAAAGATAGAGAAGAAACGAAGCAATCCCACGGTGTTCCCGTCAAAGAAGTGCACGGCAATGGTGGAGTAAAGCAGAGAAGCCAATGCGTAACCGGAGACAGGCAGCGCACCAGCAGAGCCTCTGTGGTGTGGGAAATTGGCAGTAGCACATTTAACTGTCGAATAAAAACTAAGAACTGAAGCAAACCCTGAGAGTCCGAGTGAAAACATGTAAACCAGTACATTCTTAGAACCTGTAGTGTATGCCCAATGGAGTGTATGGAATGCAATAAAGCAGATGATTCCACCAAACGCTGTTGCGAGCTGTGGGCCCAAAGAATCGATGATCAAACCAGCAGGCAATCCACCGAGCGAGCCTCCCAAACTGAGAGCTAGAGCCAGGGACGCAGCCTGTGTCCCTTTGAGACCAGCATGTTTCACAAGTTGCGGAGCGTACACAGCGTACACGTAGGGTGTTCCGGAGGCCACGGCAACCATCGCTGAAGCAATAAGAGCCGATATCCTTGGGCCCAATGGTGGCTCTCTATGTTGTGCCATTGTAGCTTGTACTCGGTTTCAAAAGTCACCAGATAGTCCTGGCTATGAAAGGTTGCAGGGTTGCTCTTTTTTTTGGCAGATTTGCCCTTTTTATTATAAGAATAAAATTTTCCATGTTGATAGTTTGTTTATTCTTATCGGTGACGGCCACCTCCGCTGATTAGGCAAAGCCGCAGCCGCGGTCGGAACTCTAAACAACACCGCACCGATCCAAGCGACCTTTAACTACGTTCTATGCTGCTGGTTTAAACTGATAATTGCCTGATATTTAGCGGATATATACATGTTGGCATTGTTCTTTGTGATAAAAGTGCTAAGAAAGGCACTTTATGCGATATTCGAAGAGTTATAAGCGTCTTTTTGGTCGCCTTTATTTCGGCCGGAAGATCATTATTGATCCGGGGTAAGACCTTCGACTTGATCTGAGGTTCATGAATCAGGAGTTGATCTCTGCTGCAAGGGAAAAGCAGTTCTGGCTATCTCTTGACGTGTAAGTTGTTGTAGACAGACGCACAGATTCATCACATCATTGATGATGAGTAGGCATGGACAAGAACTGCAGTAGCTGTCTGGATATTCATGGATCTGATAACACCAAACTGACGGATCTCCACACAGTAGTCTAGTTCCGAGAGTAAATCACCAGGGATACCTTCAGCCTCTTTTCCTAAAAGGAACAATGATTTCTTTGGGAATTTGGTGTCACTTCCCAAAACAATTGATTTATCGGTTTGCTCGAGACCAATCAATGTGTAGCCTTCTCTCTTCTTAGCTCTCATAAACTCAGCAATCTTATCAATGTTTACCTCCTCTATTGGCATCCAGTAGTCTGCAGTTACGGCAACACTCTTGAAAGCAGCATGTTTTTTGACCCTGAGATCATCAACGGTCATTAAGCCAGCACCAAGAACATCACATAATCGACAAATACCACCCAAGTTAGGTGGTTTGTCAACCAACGAACTAACAACGATTAAGTCACTTCTTTTAACATTTCTGACGTTTTCATCAATGTCCAGAACGGATTCCCATGCACCACTCTTTGTCTGTAGTGGAGAACTCTCCGTAGCATTAAGGTCTCCATTCTCGCTTTCTTTTGTATCTGATGGTCCAACCCATGTGGCAACCTTAGTAACACCAATAGGTACCTTCAATTCCTCTTGGATAGAGGTCTTGAAATCTCTCTCGGCGATGACCACAACCTCACGAGGGGTGATTCTAGACAAGACACCACCAAAGATTCCAACCAAGTTGAAATCTGCTTCAATGTCCCATAATACAGCATCACCGGTTCTATATTTGCCTGAGATTGCACTCTTCTGAGCTTCATCATACAACATCTTTAGAATACCATCAACTGGAAGTTGCAGGCCCTTGGACTGGATCAATGGATAAAGCGATAACATCAATGAATTAGAGAAATGTCTAATGAGTGGCTTATTAGAGGCACAGTTAGGGATCAAATATTGGGTAAAAGTATTAAAGTAGTTCAATGCTTCATCGCCGTTCAACTTCTCAGATACTAAAAATGCAATTCTCTCTGCTGACGTGACAAGTACTGGTTTTCCTTGATCCTGGAACAATGTAAACACAGTCTGTCTGTTTGCTTCACTTTCAACCAAATTGATGGCAATAATCCATTCTAAGAATGCTCTTACCCATGGACTTGTCTCTGTCTCGAGCAATTTCAAGAATTTCAAAGTCATATTGTGAAGTGAATCCGGAGAGATCGTTTTAGAAATCAAAACCAAAGATCCAAATGCATAAACTCTCTGTAATTCTTCTTGTCCGTCACAGTGTTTCTTTGGAACCCAGAAATTGAACTTATCACTCAACAACGTTTCACAATACTCCTCACAGTACTGCTGAGAACAGTCTGTCAACAAGGCGATGATGTTAACTCTTGCACTTGTCTCCTTAGGACCGTAGGCAACGTCGTAGATATCACTTTCTAATCCTAATTCTTGATCAAACTTATCAGCAATGACATGCTTAATCTTGAACATGTTAGAATCCTCTTGCATTAAGGTCAATGTAGAGATCACAACTTCAATCAACCACAATGTTTGCTCAAACTCAGCGGTGTAAGCCCTCTGATATTGCAAGATCTTTCTTGATAGACAAGGAAGAAGACATCTTCTGGTCTGTGAAAGGGAAATTATTCCCAGTCCAATCTTCGTTAATATTTTGCCATTGTATTCGTTATTAATGGTGTCCTTCAACAATCTCTCATCAAACAATGTTTCAATGAGTGTCATATGCATGTCTCTCTGTGATAAAATAAGACGATCTCCAGTAACATGATCCCAAATACTCTCTAAGATTTCCATTACAGTGATCAGATCCACATCCTCATAATTCTTTAACAGAAATTGGATAATCAAACAAGTGTTGATGAATCCTAAATAGTTACCGTTTTGCAACTCTTTCTCTAAGATCATCAACATACTTGTCAATTGTTCAGGTGTCAATGGGGTCATTTTGACAAATGACAATGCGACTTTCAAGAAAGCCCCACTGTATTTGTCCTTATTCTTGAAGCCTTCACCACTCACAGCCCTTGTAACTGCTTCTTGTAACATCTTCAATTCCTCAAACTGGAAGAATGCAACATCTGTAACATCAGAAACCTTGACGAAGCAGTTTGCAAAAAATTCAAGTCTGTCGATGTCAATATCCTGAACAATTGATTCAAATAATGGCTGAATGTTAACAGCTCTCCAGCTGTTACTGAACAACTCCAAAGACGTCATTGGACTGGTACTTTCATAAGATTCTACGTTACCCTCAAGAAGCTCCTTCAACAATCTGCTATACTCCAGAGATAGTTTGGCATCCACTGGCAATCCACTAGAAGCCAGCTCCATTAAGAACGCATCACTAATGGTGTAATCTCCAAATAATGCATAATGAACCACTTGGTACTCTGGGTCTCGTCCAATATATGGAATTGACGAACCATCGTGATAAGCAGCAATATAATCCAAGAATATCTCCAAGTTGTCGTTGAAGATGGAATATCCGTTTAACTTGACGAATCTATCCAAGGACTCTAATAGTAGTTGAGTATCATGCTTAATGTATCTTAATAAGCTAATGTGAAGTGTCTGTAGTGTGACAGAGAAAACGTGATCTTCGGCTGTAGACTGGAAGAGTCTGATGATCTGTGGGGTATGGTCATTAGTCAAAATGTATTGACCTTTAAGTCCCTTTAGTACACCAGATGTCAGGTAGATTCTTGATGGGGCATAGCAAGGTGTGACCTCCACCATGAGGTCTAATAATGAAGTGACGGTTTTCTCTAAAACAGAAATATCGTTCTTCAAGGACTTGAGTAAACCGGTAATGAATGATTCTAGTCTCTCACCATAGAGGCAAGTGTATTGGTCACCAACTTTCTTTACTTGGAAGTGATAACCCTCCAACGCATACTTCAAAAAAATCTCCGTTAAGAATGGATGAGCAAAATTTGAGAGGTTTTCTTTTGGAACCGAAAGCATTAACTCTAACGAGTACTTTCTTACTGCTTCCATGTTACCCTTGAATCCAGTACAAAGCAGTGCCATACCCCATGAAGGTTTAATATGCGAGTTTGGTGTAAGCAAATGAACAAGGTCTGCGTGTGCGGCGATGGCCTGATTCAAAGCTGTATCAACACCGATAATCTCGTACAATGTAGTGAATCTCTTCCACTCCTCGATCTGTTCATCCTTATGGTCTCTGCTAAAAGAGACTAATGAGTTGTCGATCTCAACATCCAATTGCTGAATTGTGAGTTTCAAGATGGAAAGACAGTACTTTCTGTGCTCATGAATACTGCTAGTCAAGCCTGTCTGTATAAATGACCAGTACTCCTCGTTCTTTGCAATATCCTGGAAAATAGGACATTCTATGCTATGCTTCGACGTACCGATCAAAAATCTCAACCAAAGGATAAACCCAGCTGTGTTGTGTGGTGCCTTTGACGATCTTGAAAGTAGGAATATTGTTTCCCAAGTCGATTGATGTAAAGAAGGTTTGTATACATCTCTCCATCTAAGTGCCCTTGTTGCCCTTGTGGTACATTTCTCATCACTAAGAGAGAGAAGAAGTAGTGTGAGTCTGTCGAGCGACTCCGGAACTGAGACATCTTCAAAGGAGTAAATCTTTTCAAGAAGCTCAAGGAAATAATCCAGCGGGGTCTCCAGGATATCATCATTCTTATCTGCAACAGAATTAGAGAAATCCCTTTCAAAAATGTCATATGCTTCTGTTGGAAGCACAAGGGTCTTCCTAGACTGTACGATTTGTACAATTTGGTCATAGATCCAAGTGAGTACAGAGCTCGTAGAGGCCGGACTCTCCACCAAAAGACTCATCAAGTTACCAATATTGGCAATATCTGTCTGGAGTTTCAACTCCCCTATGAAATACTCCGTAATTCTTTCGGAAACTGAAGCAAGTGCCTTTTCATTACTCTCAAGCAGGTCAATGATGTTCAGTAGGCCCTCAATATTATCCTCTTTACTGAGATCTTTGGAGAATTTATCGGCCAAAGCCTCGAGCTGCAAAGGATCTAAAGACTCCACAATCAATCTGCTCCCTTTTCCAGCCATTTTTTAACCGTTATTATGAAGCTCTGATGGAAAATAAAGGTCATATTGAAGAGAGATGAGCTCCCTGAGGCCAAAGTTGGGTATTACGTGCAAAAAAAGACGTGTCTGAACCGATGGTGTGCAGCTATGGCAACGATGTAGAGAACACAGCTTTTACGCTTACAAAATGGAGAATTTTGTAGTACTAAAAGACTAAATCAGGCTACCAGAACTGATTGAAATACTTCCTGGGCCTCTAAGATAAATAAATGCAATATTAAGCTACACAGTCTAACACCGTTTCGTATTTGCTAGCTCCGCCCTTCGTAGTCCCGCGACCAAGTGCGAATATTGCCAAAAAGGCGAAAAGTCCGGGGAGTTTTGAGATGGAGCTCAAAGCACTCAAAAAGGGCTCACAAAGTGATCAAAAGCTTTTTTTATTGAAAAAAGTAGTAGCTAAAGGACAGGAAAAAGCAGAAAATCAATCACAATGGTAGAAGAGAATAACAGCCCATTTGACTCTGCTGTGAATCAGGACGAATTCACCGACTTACCCCTTTCCCATGGGGACGAGGAGGAACAGCCACCACAACAAGAGAGTACTGGAGAATGGGGCCAGGAATCCACACACGAACCATTACCTGAAGAGGACAATACCCCTGATGCCGGAATATCTGTAACATTGTCGCAGCCAGCTGCCTCCCTCGGAACACAGGTGTATAACCCCGACCTGTACACATCCACCACACAGCACACATTCACGGATAAGAACGCCGTGGCCATTGAGATAGTCGACGCTGGTAAGTCCCGTGAAGGCAATACTAGAGGATATATTGTTTACACAATTCAGTGCAACGACCAGCTTGTGAGAAGACGTTACAGCGAGTTTGAGCTTTTGCGGAATGCCCTGATGCGTTTACTACCAACGTTCATCATCCCACCAATTCCAGAAAAGCATAAGATCACCAAGTACGCAGCTGCTCCAACAAAGGCTAAAGAAGACTCGAAAATCATTGACCACAGACGCAGAATGCTCGCTGTGTTCTTGAACAGATGCTTGGATATTAAAGCTGTGCGTGAGAGCTCTGTTTTCCAAGATTTCTTGGATCCTAACACCAACTGGTCAGAGGTGCTGAACTCCCCACCTTTGTCTGATATTCCAAAGCATATCCTGAGAGCTGACCCGATTGACCCTGCTCACTCTTCTCCTGCTCACTCGTACCTGCCGTTGCCATCTACTTCGAACATCTACGTGAAGGAGACCGAGGAGGACAAGAAGTTCACTCAGGTGGAGAACAATGCACGCGAGTACGAGAGTGTGATCTCAGAAGGCATTCAGAAGTCTAACAGAAGGCTGGTAAAGCACTTTGCCGAGCTGGGGACCGAGTTTAGTGAAGCTGGAAGCGTGTTCAATGGGTTCTGCTTACAAGAAAACAGTAAGCTGGCTCCAACTTTAGAAAAGTTTGGTCAAGTACACGATAACTGCTTCTTGTCATCTGAAACTGCAGTGAAGAACCTCAACTATGAATTTACGGAACCTTTGGGAGAGAGTGCACAGTTTGCCACGGTGGTAAAGGAAATAATTAAATTCAGACAGCAGAAATCATTGCAGTTGGATATCACTGCCAGATCACTGAAACATAAGCTCAACTACTTGAAGCTTTTGGAGAGAGCCGAACTAGAGGCGAAGAGAATCGAAGAGGCAATGACTGCGGGGGAAGCCAGAACAGGACAAATCAACTTTGATAGAAAAGTGGCCAGGGAACAAGAACAACAAAGATTCCAGGCCGAGTTAGATGCTGCTGCTACAGATATTAACACTGTGACACCGCTCGAGCCTAAAAAGAGTAGTATGTTCAAGATTCCCGGGATGTCTACAATCAGTAATATGATGAAAATGGAGCCAACTGATCCAGATGCCCAGAGACAAGGCAACTTACAGAAGACCAAAGAAGAGATAAATCAGTTGAAGCAGACATACGTTGCTGCTGAGAGAGACCTGAAACGTGTTACCGAATCCGTGGATGGCGAGCTCTCCAGGTTCCAGGAGATGAAGCACGAGGATTTAAAGAAGATGATGAGAGCTTACTCCTCAACCATCTTGGACTGGGCTCGCAAGAACTTGGAATACTGGGAAGAGGCAAAGACACAAATGGATATTTAAACTAACTATAAAAAAAATGAAAGTGTTCTTTATTTAATTTCTACCGAAGTTCGTAATTGCTTCTAACTGAGAGTTTTTTAAAATAATTGGTCCCTGAGGTGTAACCAAGGCAACGCGATCTGTGTTTACGAATTTCCCAATGCGGTACGGCATTGTGGATCCGCGAGATGAAGAACCCTCAGTTTCATATCTTCATCGGTTTATAGTAAAAATTTACGATTTTAGCAAAAAGATCAAGACCTAAGCACATCCCAACTCAAAGAACTAAAAACCATGTCACTTCCTCAACCTCCATTCAGGGTCAGAACGATCTATTCCTGGAGTGGAACAGAGGAAGACGATTTGGGCTTCATCGAGGGAGACATAATTGAGGTAGATCACCTTGGAGATGGTAATTGGTGGCATGGCAAGCTCAAACGTAATAAAATGACGGGAAACTTCCCTTCTAACTACGTTGAGCTCATCAAGTCTGACTTCAAGAACGGTCTTACAAAGAGTGCCAATGCCTCCACCGAGAAGCTGGCCTCTTCCTTTTCTACTCCGTCAGGAAGCAACACTCCGATCCACCAGCAGTCGTATATGCAGTCGTCTATGAACACAACACCACTATCACCTTACTCGAGATCACAATCACCTCAGCATAGAAACACTGTACCAGATCATCATCGCAACTACCAAGAAGATGACATGCAATTCTCCTTCCAGTCATCCAGAAGTCATTACCAGGACGCCAATAAGCGTCACTCGCTTAGAGAGTCCTCTCCACAGGCCCCATATCCTAAGGATATCCTTCCTCCTATCCCACAGGAAGAGCACTACAACTTGCCTCACTCTCGGTCTGTGCCTGTGAGACTCGAAAGAGAGCAGACATATCAAACCTCTCCAAGACGTAGCACAAGGGAGTCTACGCCTATTGATGAGAGATCATCGTATCAGCAGTCTAGAGGAAGCAACAATGTCCCTCCACCACCTCACCATTCTGTTTCGCCTGTGAAATCGCAGTCCTCTTATAACCTCAAGTCATACAGTCAAGCTCAAATGTACAATGAGAGCTCAACTAATCCTGAAACCCCATACTCGAGGGATCCACGCAAGTCAGGTCAGTCTGATCTACTTAAGCAGGCACGTCAGAACAACATGAGAGACTCTTATGCAAGCGACTTTGTCTTGCCATACGACCCAGAGACGTTAAACCAATCCAAATCGTCAACTTCACAGTCCTCAAATGTGTTTTCCTATTCTAACGGTTCATACTTCACAAGTTCTCAGAGCTCAAACGAAAGTGCATCTTTTGGTATGAGTGACTTCAGTGCCACAAGTGCAGGCTCATTTGCCAGACACAAATACGAAGAGCAGCAGAGAGCCTCGATGGATAACTTGAAGTCAAGTGCTTCGGGTAACCAGCTTCTGGTTGAAGAGAGACGTGTTAAGAACCCAACGGGTATCTTGAAGAAGATCTTCTCGACCAAGGATGCCCCACCCTTACCAAGTGTGGACTCATTGGCAAAGAACATGGAAAAAATCGCCGTGGCAGACAAGCAGATGAACCATTGGATCGAGTTCAAGATTGATTTGAACAGAGCCAACTCCCTCTCTTCGAAAGAACGTCAGCTAAGAGAGAGACGTATTAGAGAGACAGAAGGTTATATCATCCTTGAACCACATAAGCAGCTGTCTACTGTCAATAGCAATGAAGTATACCAAACTGATACGAAGATGGACTTGAATTCTATTTCTTTGAAGCACGTTGACAACTTCATGAGAAAGCTATCACCGCAGTCATCGGTCATGTCACCAGAGGCATTCATTACCAATGAGCTCGGTATGAAGTACTCAAGTAAGCTTGAGTATCTAAGAGCTCTTTTCATTCTCTGTACTGAACATTTCACTATCATTGAGTCACGTTCTAATACTACTGAAAAGCCACAAATGGAGAGCTTATTCCACTCGAAACGGGGTAAACCTTATGAGATGGCATATCTTTTCAAGTATCTCTCTGATCTCATGGGATTAAAGTCCGAATTGATCAACGGTTCATTGAAGACACCACAGTCTATCGTTAGACATTACTGGAATGCCATATTCATTAACGGTGAGTGGAGATTCATCGATGTCTCCATGGGTAATCTGACAAACCCAATTTATGAAATATTGGCAAATAAACCTGACGGTCCAAGCGAGTCATTCTATTTCCTAGCTGAGCCATTAGATTTGATCTTTACGCATATCCCAGATAGGTATGAGCATCAGCATATTGTTCCGCCAATTGACCCAATGATTGCTCTATCTATCCCACCCTGCTTCCCTTCTTTCTTTAAGAACGGCTTAAAGATTTCCAAGTTCAGTAATGCCATCACCAAACTGAAAGACTATGAAATCTTTGAAATTGACTTGAAGGTTCCAAAGGACATTGAAGTGAATGCCGTGGTGATGACCAAGACTTCGGTCTTGAACACACTATCACAGATATACTGGAAGCACGGTGAGAGATACTGCAAAGTGAAAGGACATCTCACAGAGGGCCAGTCCACTGGATTTGTTAACATCTACTCAGGTATGAAAGGTTCTCAAAAATCACTACAGAATATTCATCCATTAACTATGGTAATTCCAATTACACATGAAGGAGAATATAGACCATTGGACTTCGTTATCAGATATCCAACTGTGCCAGCACAGTCTAATGATCTCTATATCAAACAGCCACAAAACAGAAACCTAGCATATGGGGCTGAATATGTGTTTACCGTCTATCAGCACCCTTCAAATGGTTTGAATAACGCTTCGTCTACGAGGGCAAAGATTGCGCTTCAGTCGCCATCTGGAAAGATAATCAAGTTTGCCAAGAAGGATCTAAGTACACCATTCGGCTCTTGGGAACTTCCAATGAAGTGTAACGAGACCGGTGTTTGGAGAGGTCTCGTCTCCATTGATAGTGGTACCAGTCTCTGTGTCTTTGCCGAATGGATCTGTGACTAAGATCCTCAAATCCTAAACATCCAACGAACTTTCTACGCTCTTATTCCATAATCTGCACTTGTCTATTTCTCAGTACTACAATAATAATAATTTAATCTAATTTCAAAGATCTACTCGTAGTGAATATTTAGGTGTTATGAGTGGGACGTATTACATGGCGGAAAACACCCAGACACCGTCTGGCTAGAGCATTACCCAAACCGTCCTGAACAATGCAGAGCGAAACTCGAATCACTCGATGGGTGCCTCAAGCTGGAGAATTATTTATATTGCAGCTATATCGACCAATGTCCTCCTCGGCCCCTAAGAAGAAGACCGTTAACTACGTGCTAGGGCTTCTGGGCAAACACAGAAATACAGTGGAACAAGACATCTCAACAGACAATACCGTTGATCATAGCTTCCTGCAGTTCGATACAATGGCAGAGATGGTTACAAACAAGACACTGCTCGAAGAGGAAATCTTTACAGAAACTGTGGAGTCGCAGAGGGAGGTTGAGGATGACTGTCAGAAGATTTATGATGAGTTGCTGGAGAGTGGGGAAGTACCGCATCTGGTAAGAGACAAGCATGTCAAGTACTTGAAGATGGCTCTGGGCTCTCTTCCATCTTTTTTCAAGGCATTGGACGCTTCACAGCCTTGGGTTTTCTATTGGGTGTGCAATGCATTGCTCCTTCTTGGAGAAGAAATCGAACAGGAGAAGAAGGATAGAATTATAGAAAAGCTATTTAGTATGGAGCATCCCAATGGTGGGTTTGGTGGAGGTATTGGTCAGCTTGCACATTTGGCTCCTACTTACGCTACAATTTTAACTTTGGCATTAGTTGGAGATCAGAAATCATGGTCCCGAATTGATAGAGAGAAGACATACCAATGGCTTATGACACTGAAACGTAATGACGGCTCTTTCGTGATGCACGTTGGTGGAGAACATGACACAAGATCTGCGTATTGTGCTCTTGTTATAGCGTCTTTACTTGACATTATGACACCTGAGCTGTTCTCAGGCACTGCTGAGTGGCTTGGTAGCTGTCAGACTTTTGAAGGTGGCTTTGGAGGTGTGCCATTCAACGAGGCACACGGTGGTTATACGTTTTGTGCTGCTGCTGCTTTAATGATCCTCGGTAAGGATACTTTAAAACAGATCAATTTCGATGCTTTAGTGGAATGGGTAACATCTCGCCAACTTAAACTTGAAGGAGGGTTCTCGGGTCGTACCAATAAGCTTGTTGATGGCTGTTATAGTTTCTGGGTAGGAGGTGTAGTTCCAATTCTCGAGGCCGTTTGTGGAGAAGAAACAATCAACCGTGCAGCTTTACAAAACTACATTCTAGCGTGTTGTCAAAACACGCAGTATGGTGGATTAAAGGATAAGCCAAGTGCCAATGCTGATTTTTACCATACAAACTATGTACTGCTAGGTTTGTCCGTTGTACAAAACAAGTTTGCCTTCGTTAAAGGCTCTAGTGAGTTTGCTGATTACAGTGCATATAATTTCACCTCAAGTCCTATTGGTGAAAAATCTGTCTCAGTGGACGATCAAGACTTGCTTTTACCAATTAACCCTGTATTTGGTATCCCAGTCGGTTTTGCTGAAAGCATGAAACGCTTCTACATGAAGCAAGTTTAGGAATTTCATGTTTCTATATCCCCACATAACTGCAAATCAATTTTGTATGAAATAGATGCTTGATTTCCATTGGTTTTTGTGCTTTTCTATTTATGTATTCACCGTTTAAGATCTTCGCTTCTATTCACTGACTACTTCCCCACATGATCTACCTCGTGGATTATAGTTTTATAGGCAGTTGGAGGGCTGCTATGTTCATATAGATTGCTCTCTCTCTCTCGTGTATATAAAGAGTTCTATGCTTTCCTTCATCCCCTAAACTTTTCACACTCCCTAAAAACTCAAGGCAATATGAAGTTGTCCCTTTTCAGTATCATTGCCACAATTGCTGGTATCGCTTCTGCACAGTCGGCAGCAGACACGGCCACCCTTAATGCCATTCTTGGTGACATTAAGGCAAACTTGGCAGACTACATTGGCCAAATCTCTGCTGGTAATGCCCCACCAGCACAGTTGCTGTCTTTAGCACAAGAAGCTCAGACTTATACCGATGACTCATACACGACGTTGTACTCGCTAGTCGATATGGGTCAAGTGACTTCTTATATCACTGGCCTACCATGGTATTCTACTCGTTTAGAGCCATCCATCTCTTCTGCTACCGCAACCCTCTAAGCCTGGCATAATTATTCTAGCTAATTCTCTTTCGAGCTTTCCTTTATTTTTATACACTAACTTCTAAGTACTTTTAATATTTCATGCTTCTCTCTTCAAAAATTCTCTGTAAACTGAAAATCAGTGGAAATCATCAAATGTGTCATGCAGTGCTTCGATATATGCGTGGTTCGTAGCCATGGCAACCGCCACCCCTCAAAACACCCAAACACACATTCGCGTATGGCTAGGGGCACATCGACTTACACTCCATGAAGAAACGCACACCTCCATTTAAGAACTCATAAAGCTTGCTTATATAAACACACGGTTTCCCTCTGGCCCTCCCGTTCATATCAATTAATTGCTTATATTGATGGATACACTGACAGCAGCCGAAGAAGAGACGGTGAACCAGTTTGTCTCCATCACGGGCTACCCTGGCTCTCCACACACAGTTATACCTTATCTTCAGGCATCTGATTGGAACGTTGAGAGAGCGATCATCATGTACTTTGAGACAACCCCCGAGGCCAATGAACAGCTGAATTCGAGTGCAAGACGTGTTGTTATCCCTGGCAGTTTCCCCGGCGACGACACCCTTGGTGAAGAGATTAGTGCTTCCAGACCTCGTTCTAGTGGCAATGGCAGTGTCATTACTGGATTTTTTGAGATGATTAAATCAAAAATAGCAGCTCTTGGTGGTGAGTCTGGTCAATATCTACCGTTATCTTCGGATACTTTTGCTTCTTCGAGGACTTTTTTCGAGTTAAGCCCCAAGAGTAAAGCAGTTTATATCATTCAAGTACTGCTCTATATCCCCGTCTTTATCATCCACAAGTTCACGCTATTTGCCTTTTATGTCCTCACGAAGGTCTTCCCGATCATCAATAAGCTGACCATGAGATACACTCAGAACAGACACGGCTCAAGATCTGAGCCAAAGGGGATTGATCCATCGCAGATTGCTCGTAACTTTATCTCTGATTTCAACATGTATCACCACAATGAAAACAGGCTAGAACTGTACGAAGGTGGCTATACATCGGCATTGTACATTGCAAAGAGAGATGCAAGATTCATGTGTGTGTATTTGCACAGTGAAGAAAACGACGATACTGATCAGTTCATCAGTGGTACCCTACTCGATGAAAGAGTACTCAGATTCTTCAAAGAGCACAATGTTCTGGTATGGGGTGGTAACGTTGTCGAAAGCGAGTCATACCAAGTGTCAAATGTACTGGGTGCTACAAGGTATCCCTTTTTGGCACTTCTTTCTTTGAAAAGCAGTACGGTAGAAACACCCGAGGGTACCACCACGGGATCACCAACGATGAGTGTTGTGTCGAGAATTCAAGGGCTTGTATCCCCCGAGAAGGTGATCGATAAGTTCTCAAGTCAGGTGGAAAGACTAGAGCCGACTTTAATCACACTAAGAACCGAGAGACAGGAACAGGCATTGAGTCGTTTGATGAGAGAACAGCAAGACCAAGCCTACCAAGCATCGCTTCAAAGGGACCGTGCAATTGCAGAGCAAAGGAGACAGGAGAGACTACTTGAAGAGAACAAGGCACAGTGGCTAAAATGGAGATTGTCAACGCTTCTGCCCGAGGTACCTTCATCAGAGGACAATTCTCAGTATGCTAGAATTGCCATAAGAATGACGTCCGGTGAACGAATCCAAAGACGTTTTATCAAGAGTGTTCCTTTAGAGGAGATTTACGCGTTTGTGGAATTATATAGCAAAGGGCTCTTAAATGATCCAATTGAAAATATTGCAAAGCCACAAGGTTTTGAATATGAGTTTGAGTTCAAGTTAATATCTCCAATGCCTCGCCGTATTTTGGAACCTTCTCTTGCTGTTAAGATCGAAGACGAGCCTATCGTTTGGCCAAATGGTAACTTGATAATTGAGATGAATGATAATGAATGATTTGCTACGTACCCTATAACCAAAAAGATTCTTATATTGAAAACTCATTTTGTAGATTTTGATTTCTTCTTCTTTGACTTATCTTTCTTCTTTGAAAGGCCAACTACACCTGACTTGATAACCGAAGAGTATTCTCTCCAGAACTTTGATAAGTTTTCAGGCTGGACTTGTGTAGAAATTTTTTGCTTTTTGGATTTATCACTGTTACCATCTGTGATCCTTATAAGTATTGGGTATGATTTTTCAGACTTGGTAATCTTTGATCTCTTTAAAAGAGGGCCTTCCTCCGAGAATTTGGATATCTCATTCTTAGTGTCTTCGTCACCGACAACTTCATCGTGAACGGTTAAACGTTTTTGTGTTAAATACACAGAAGATCTCTTCTCCTGTGACTTGGTAAAGAGCTCTGCAGCTGCTTGGAGGAACTGTCGCTTCTGGTTAGTACTTTCCATTTCCAGTTATACTCTCTCTTCTTTTTCGATAACATACCTCTGTATTACTAAGAAGTGTCATGGCTCGGAACAAAAAACAAACAAACAATAAAAAGAAGCTCTGGCCCTACTCTTCTTTATGTCTGTGTGTCTCCGTCCATCAAATGTCACAGGTGGGCTCTCTGCAAAGCCGGGTAACTCTTCGTGAGCGCCCGCGAAAAGAACGGGTTCGCGCGTGTCCCTCGTCTCTCGCGAATTCGTGTTTTTTCACTTTTAGTAGCCATCTCCGAGTGTTTACGTTTCGTCCCAATTAGGAAGCGTTGTTCGACTTAATACCCACACACTTTCTAGAAGCAGGCACCGAAGTTGCCCCGCTGCCCTGAGTTTCAGCCCCCCTACGTCATCAACGACTCACGGAGACCTCAGAAGGGAAAAGGCAAAGAAAAAAAAGCTGTCAAAGTTTCCTTTGTTGTCTCAGAATTGTAGTCCAGGCTGATCCCTGCCCGATCTATAAATAAAGAAGAGATCGGCTTTAATACTAAAACGAAAAACACACGCACACAGCAATCTTTCCACGCCATTTGCACTAGCCACTTTCATAAACACTCCTATTAACTTTTTTTTTCTGCTCGTTCCATCACATGAGATACCTCAGTGCCAACCAGTTTGATGTCTTCGAAGAGATCGGTAAGGGAGGTTTCGGTGTTGTCTACAGGGGCATCGATAAGGTCACCAAGCAGGAGGTGGCCATCAAGCAGATAGACCTGGAGAACACCGACAACATTGACGACTTGCAGCGTGAGATTATGATACTGAGCCAGTGTCGTCTGGAGCAAATCACGAGCTACGAAGGCTGCTTTGTCAAGGGCCATAAGCTCTGGATCATCATGGAGTACCTCGACGGTGGCTCGTGCATGGAGCTGCTAACCCCGGGCCCGATCAAAGAGAAGCACATCGCCATTCTGCTGAGAGAGCTGCTGCACGCTCTGAGCTATCTTCACGAGAACAGCCGAATCCACCGAGATATCAAAGCTGCTAACATCCTGCTGAATAAGAAAGGCGATGTCAAGATCGCAGACTTCGGTGTCTCCACACAGCTCTCGAACAATCTATCGAGAAGGAATACGTTTGTCGGGTCGCCCTATTGGATGTCGCCCGAGGTGATCCTGGAAGAAGAGTACAACTTCAAAGCAGACATCTGGTCATTGGGTATAACGGCCATTGAGCTTGCAACCGGGAAGCCTCCGCTGTCAAACATTGCACCAATGAAAGTGCTGTTTCAGATTCCAGAGAATAAGCCACCAAGGCTCGAAGGCTCGCAGTTTTCGAATGATTTCAAAGAGTTTGTTGAGCTATGCTTACAAATGAACCCAAATAACCGTCCAAGTGCCAAACGTCTCCTAAAGACGAGATTCATATCGTGGGCTGGTAAGAAATCCTCGCTGGCTGAACTGATAACAAGAAGAGAGCACTGGGAAGCAAAGCACTATAATGAGATAAAGAATAAGAAGCGTCACTACGTTCCGACTATAAATGAGACGATGTCCAATAGGGAAAATATAACCTTTGATTTTGGTGATGAGCCTCCAAAGAAGACTGTTTCAGACGTTATTATAACCACCAAGTCACCACTAAAATATGGGGTGAGAGACATGCCATTAAGAGAGAATCAAAATACAGTAAATACGCCAATGCTGAAGAAAACTTTTCCTAAAGATAAGAAGCTTGAAGTCACGAAAAATGATATAACTCAGAGCTTCCAAAAGGCTTTGAAGGCTTTCCAATGTGATGATGATGTTCAGTTAGTAAAGCTTGAGCATATAAACTTATTGTTACAAGAACTAAATGAATCTGTTCTCATTCAGTTCAATGAGAAATTCTCTGATAATCTATCAAGACTGTCATCAGAGAGAAACTCCAAGACAACACAAAATGAAAACATTCCCAAGGACCCGAGAAAGGTTGAAAGTGAAAAGCTTTTACTGAAAAGATGGGCCGATCAGTACTTTACCTAAAGGCATTAACGAATTATACGAGAAATAAATTATTAAATTATGATACGCTTTATGAAATACAAGAACTTTTGCATACTAAAAATTTATAGATCCTTCTCATTCCCACACGTGTTTATAGTACAAACAGTGTGATCCGAGCTTAATTCTATAAAAGTAACCTCAAAGGCGTCTAATCATAGTCCTAATTGGGTAATTTCCGCCAACCGTTTATGTAGATGAAAAAGGGGTACATGCATAGCAACCCCCGGACCCCTGACACAATTCAATCAAAAGAAGCAATTGCGCCTGTTTGATGGAGTATTTAATTATAGGATGAATCATATAAGTCATTGCAATGTCTGAATTAAAAAAAATCCCAACATTCCTTGAAAGAAAGAGAGAAAAAGCGTAAAACTTGACACAAAAAGGAGTCAACGTGGGCCAGTAACCCCTGAATATGCGCCATTGTGCTGATCCGAGGATCCGCTGCAGTTCATTTATAAATTGCAATTAAAAATCGAGCACATGTCCCTTTGTCCTAATTATCCCTTTTTGGTTATTTAAAGCAGTATATCTGTCCTTTTTCTGATTGGTTTTTTATTTGGTTTTCTTCAACACTAACAATGGTGCACATAGGTTTTCTTTCAGCTATTGCATCACTGGCGATTTTTGTGTCTGGAACACCAATTCAAGAGATCCTCGAAGACCTTGAGGGAACGTCTCGTACGAGATACTCATCTGACTTTACTAGAAATATCTTTGTTAAACAAATTCATTCTCACAATGATTATTGGAGAGACGTCCCATTGTATGATGCTCTATCTATTGGTGTTCAATCAGTAGAAGCTGATGTCTGGTATTTTGAAGGAGATGATACTTTATACGTTGGTCACCATACTGCTGCTTTGAACAGTCAAAGAACGTTTGATTCTTTGTACATTGAGCCATTGGTTAAGATCTTGGATGAAGCAAACCCAGAAAATGAATTTACCGTTAATCAAACATCTGCAAACGGTGTATTTGATACGGATTCGAGCTCTACTTTATATCTCTTTGTTGATATAAAGACGGACGGTAATATCACTTGGCCCTTAGTCGTTGATGCTTTGGAACCATTGAGAGACAAAAATTGGTTAACCTATTTTAATGGTACCGACGTTATCAATGGCCCAATCACTGTAATTGGTACAGGTAATACTCCTTATGAATATGTCTCCGAGCAGGAAACTCGTGATTATTTCTACGATGGCCCTTTAAGTGGATTAAATGATTCCTATCCTTCTACTTTAAATCCAATTGTCTCTGGTTCATTATCAAGTATCCTAGGAATCTCTGATAAGAGTGAAATTGCTTATAATGGTCTTAATGAAACACAATTCTCCAAATTAAATGAAACAATCACAACTGCCCATAATGCTGGTTGCTTAACACGTATTTGGGATGTCAATTGGTGGCCAAGGGAAAGACAGGAAGCTGTTTGGAGACAAATCTTAGCCTCAGGTTCTGATTTCCTAAATGCTGATGATTTGGAGTTCGCTTCAACATTTGTATAGCCATTTATATAAGTTTATATTCTACGGAAGAGGACTAACTGGTATCTTAGTATTGATTTAACTCATCTTCAGTCATCTCGAACATTGCCCATGTTGCCAAACAATTTTGGTCATCCAAGTGGCTCCATTTAGCAAACATTCCAGATTTACAGCGTCCATGACATTTTTTACTAACGGGACAGTTGAAGTAAGGGAAATGCTCGTACCCGATATCTCTGAACCAGTGGACTTGGTGTTTATCAGCGAACAGCCCTAAACCAACAGAATGAACTGGGGCATCACCCCAACGTTCATAGTAAAATCCACCGGATTCTTCCAAGTAGGAGATCCACGAAGAATAAGCCTCTCCACGGTAGAAATCCATGTCACCGATTTCGAAATTTGACCAGAAATGGCAAGTTGAATAGCCGTTTGCAATTTCAAAGTTCTGTGGATTCTGTAAGTTTTCTCTTAGCCAAGTAGTCGCAGCATTTGGATGAAGATACTGAGGATTCTTCGACAAAAACTCCAACGTTACCGGCCAAAGTGATTTCACAGAGTCAGGTGAATCGTAGAGATTCAGAACGTAACCATAGACTTTATCATTGTCTCTCATAAACTTGAAAACGTCATAATCAATCTCACAGAAATAATTTGTACCGGGTTCAAGCCTCCAGTAATACTTAAATTCTTTGAGCTTTGCATGGTTATAGAACCCACCTGAGTAATAGCGACACATATTATGATATGACAGCTTACGGGAATAGCCAACACCCTTGTCTTCGAGGTACTTTATACCCTCCTCCTCTTTGATTGGGTCGATATTTGAAGGTCTATCCCAGTCTTTTGGATCAACAGTCTCGAAGAAGCATTCTGAAGAAGTAACAGCCTGGACTGCCTTTTTGAATGACTTTGTAAAAGGCTGGTCGTTCAAGAAGACGTATGGGTAGTGGTATTTGCTGTTGAAAGTATCTTCAATTTGCTTTATGGTCTTTGCTATGTTTTTGGCCTCCGAGTTTCGTACTAGTGACACAAATGTTGCGTTTTCCAGTTTGTAGTTTTGTGGATCCTCCAGCTCACCGATTTTGGATAGCTTCATATTCTTGGGTTCCTCGATTTGCTGCTCATATAAAGCCTTTATGTACTTTTTATTCTTCTCCAGTGCTTTTACTTTATTTAATGATCCAACCTCAAATGCCGGATTCATTAATTTTTTAATATCGTTCGACTCTTCATTGGGTTTTGTAGTAGAATCAGAGATATCTAAATAGAAGGATGAGGTGTAATTGGCCATCAGTTGTTGATAAAACTGAACATTATCAACAATATTTTGTGTCTTGATAACTTCATGAACAGACTGGACATATTCTGGTTTATAAGTATGGGTGATCCCTAAAAGGGAAATGGTACATAGGAGCAAAGACCCAAGCACTAGCACTTTTTGAAATCTCCTTGTTATCATCGTTTAAATATTTTAATTTTATATCTTTCTTGCTCTATGCTTCTATTCAATGGAAAATTTCAATTTATTATCAGCCCCCATTCTTAAGCTCTACAGAAATATACGTGTTATGTTGTCTATTTTTAAAACCCTTTGACGGCCTGGCCACGGAGGCTCTATTGTCGCGCGTTCGATTCTGATCCGTTCTAGCTTTTTAGTATTTTAGTATTTTTAGTTTTTTTTTTCTTTTTTATTATTATCATTATCCTGCACGACGGCTGAATTTCAAGTTAAGTAGGGCCTAATGGCCTCTCTCGTGTGCAGGGGTAAAGAACTATAGAAGTTGGCAGAAAAAAAAGGCAACATTCTTATAGTTTCAGTTTGCTTAGCGGCTTAGAGATGAATATCAGAATAAAATCTATCGGCCGAATAAGATTAAATATTTATGGGCGTAAATATCCGAACTTTCCGACTAATTTGTATTTTTAACTTCAAACCATAAAAGATAATTGCCTCAAATTATTCTTAATATGATGCCAAGATAAAAAGTTATATGTAGCATTTTGTATAAATTTTAGTGTTTAACATTCAATCTATGCAAGATATGTTTCTTGTGTATTGGAAATATGCGAATCAGACTGAGAAAGTACGGGGACAAAATAAGTTGTTGAAACGTATTACGAATTGTAATTTGGTCTTTATCAAAATTGATAATTATGATCCAGGGGATCATTTATGTAGATAGGACTTCAATGGGTTAATAGACGCATATCCTCTTAAAATCTCAATATGACATGAGTCAGAAGAATCTATACGATAAAGGGTCTAAAGCGGTTAAATAACCTACAAGACATATTCCCTTCAATATTTTGTATATTGTGCACGACATATTATGTTTTGACAAGGTGGCAGTTGTTTTCGGACAGACCGGAAGTTATACATTTAACATGCACGAATAAACTATAAAATAAGAAAAGACATTTGACATGTCTTTAATCTTGTATCTAATATGCCATTAGACAGGTCAAATGGAATTGTAATCTATAATCAATATCTCGGGCTTTGAGAATTTCACTTGATTAATAAATCAAAAAAAAAAAAAAAAAAACACCCTCAATCAGTAGGAAGTTACGCATGTTACGCCCTATTGTGACAGGCGCAAACTGACTGCTATTGTCCCATGTTTCAAAAAAAATTAAAGCCTCAAACAGAGCGATAAATCATAAATCCTTTTCGGAAGTACAGTGGATTTAGCTTGTTAATTTCCGAGATTCTCAGTCACGCAACAGGTGCATGGCATGTGCCTAAGGTGGAAGCTTTCTCATTAGGATGTTAACACATGTTTACATGGCCATAGAACAAACCCCCAGATGTCTTCGCCTCCGGAACTTCCCTTTTCAGAACACAAGCAGTACATACACACACAGAGAAAGAGAGGATCAGATAAATGACGTCCAGCACTTTACATGTTGGGGCATATGAAATTTCGGAAATAAACGATAGGTCTTCAATACTCCATGTTTTGACCCCTTCAATCTTCCGTTTCTATTAAAAGCTAAAGTGCACTGACTCCATGTTGATGTCTAAGATATTGACATGGTCAACTGTTGAACTCGGAAATAGGTGCTAAATTGTTTACTTCTAGACCCGGCCCTCCCCCGGTGTGTCTCATTCTCCTCTATCTTCCAAATTGATAAGGGGAAGAAATAAATTAATTTGGTCCTTCTCAGCCATGGGAAAGAACCTTCTACAGAATAATTGGTCCCACAGCTTGTACCTTGCTTTCCCACCGTCAATTAATCCATCAATGTGTCGGAATTAAACCCTGGTATATACACTATCGAGATTATATATGAGGGTGGATAAGTTACAATTTCATGAGAAGGAAAGGGCTTTTCAGGATAGATGTGTGTCTGTAAATGGGCTTATGCGCTTACTTACTAATAAAACAGATCTATCCCTTCTGATGTAAATCGACTGAGATCACAGATCAATTGAGACACACTTTGAAGGTTGAGATATACAGCCACTGCCAGGGCCAGCATTCCTAATTATATACTTAATTTTTATTATCAAAAAGAAAAAATAAAGTATATTCATTGTAGAAACTTGTAATGCGGACGCTAATCAATAAACCTTAAAACCTTATAGATTTAAGTGAGACCAAACAATTAGATCCTCAAGGATTAAAAGAAAAAGTGTTTAAGGTATTCATCCTATTCGTTAGATTAAGTAGCTAAATCAAGAGAAAGAAAAGAAAGAAAAAAGACAAAAAGAGGGGCGGTAATGTTCAAAAAATAAAATATAAACGAATTGAGGCTGACTATTCTTGTGTCTCGCGCCTTTGTCCTCTGTCCTTTGTTCGGGTCGTTGTAAGCTGTAGCATGACGCACATTTCAGCAAGTCTCGATATTTGGTCCCACCGCGCTGTCCATGAGACAATGAACTGCATTTTTTTTGTCTCCCTTGTGGAATGGCGTAAAAAAAAAAGCTCCGGTTATTGTTCAAGTTCGTGTGTTGTCGCCCCATATTTATTAATAACTGGTGATGTATATTTTTATCTTAAATTAAAGAAAATGTCTTAAACTCCGGGGTATATATAGAAATCCATTATTTAGTTAAGCACTTTTAAGTTCTATTATTATGACAATATATCTAATCTAAATTCCATATGTTCGTATCAGGCGGATCACAAGGCGGGTTATTTCAAACAATAGCGATAAGTTTAATATTTTTGTATTGTGTTTAATTTTCTCCAGTGCGCAAGGCGGCTCTTCTTTGTGTTCCGTTCACATTCCCAATTGTTTAAAAATCTTAGACATGCTCCTGTATACAGTTCTTTCTTATTACAATGGAGAATTATACATATTAATTGCGCTTAATATATATACACACAATAAAAACAAAGCAGAAGGAAAATACGAACCAAAAAAAGAATTGAAAAGTTAAAAATGCAACATAAGACAAACAAAAAATAAAAAAAATAAAACACACCCATAACGAACCGTCCAGGACAAACAAAAGTTAATATAAATAATAAAATAAAATGGACAAAAAAATGAAAGAAATGAAACCAGGCAAAAAATCAGACAAATAAAGTAAAATATAATAATAAAATCGTAAAAATCTCTCTTTCGTTCTCTCAATTCAAGAAACTTGCAATTGAACATGAAGCCTTTGGTTTATCTGTTGGTGATTCACTTGGTAGAGGTGTAACTAATTCAGTCTTAATTGTAGTGTGGTGCGATACCATAGCTTTAGGCTCCGTAGTATACTTTGACATTGGTAGCTGATTAGCATGTGGAGAAAGGGTATATTGCGGTTGATGTAAGTGAGGTAATGGTGGCTGATGTTGTGGCTGAGGATGTGGATGCATGTGGTGATGATGAAGCTGTTGTGGATGAGGAGGAGGATAAGCAGTTGGATACTGCTGATAGTACATTGGAGCTTGTTGTGGGGCGTATTGTTGAGGTTGGTTTCTCAAACTCAAGAAACTTTGAGCAATTGCATGTTCTTCACTGAGAGTTGGGGTATACGTTCTGACCTCCGATTTAATAGGCATCTGATCGTCAGGGTACATTGCGTTCTTCTGAGCCTGTAAAGTGCGAGTTTGTTCTCTGATTGTAGCTTTGGCCCGACAGAATGGACAGCTTCCCTTCTTGTTGCCAAATCTTCTTGGGATATATCTATAGCCTGGGTATTTCTCAGCATGTCTTTTCTTTTCTTCCTCGGCTAATTTATTCCAATACTCTTTCTCCTGTACGCTTAAATCTCTCCATCTTTTACCTAACTCCCTTGAGACATCAGGATTTGTCTTGATCACATTGCCTTCATCTAACACTGACTGATGGTGTTGCTGACGGAACAGTATAAATGCATTTCTTGGTCTTGGAATGTGATTCCCATCATGCTTACAAGTACAACGGTCAGTTGGCTGTCTAGCAGCATACTTTGGAGAAGGTGGATCTTTCTTATCAACTGGAGAGTTTGTGGATGATGGTGGTGTAATTACAGAATTATCACTTCTGCCTAACTGTTGTGGTGGTTCATATAATCTCTGTTGCTGTTGCTGCTGCTGCTGTTGTTGCTGTTGCTGCAATTGCTGTTGTTGTTGTTGTTGTTGTTGTTGTTGCTGCTGCTGCTGCTGCTGCAATTGCTGTTGTTGAAGTTGCTGTTGTTGGTGATCATTTGACTGGGGCTGTGTTTGAGATTGCTGGCCAAATGGGATAGCAGCAGCCGTTATGATATGGGAAAGTGGCGGAAGGGTATGTTTATTCTCCATAATTGGTTGTTGGACCTGGAACATAATCAAAATTGAAATAAAAAGTCTTGGACAGAAAAAAAAATGTAAAATTCCTTTAATAAAAGGAATTCGTTAATCCTCAGATATTGTTTTCCATTAAAGGAGGGGGCGAAATCTCGTGAATATAAATATGGATCGGTGGGGCGGCGTCGAATGTCCATTATACAGATCGCGATGATGCATAGTGTGCGCCCCCCATCAGACAAAAAGTCCCAAGCGCAAAAGAAATTGACAATTATACAGCTGACAGTACAATGCAGGCCCTCCTGCTGATCCCGGTGCAATACTGCATGTTCTCACATATCGAAGCTGGATTATGCGTCCCGTTGGAGAAAACAGGGACAAGACATATTTCTGTTAAGTTCTACGGTTGATATAATAAGGTTATACCTGCTACCTAATATCTTCGAAAAACAGCTGGGCATCCTCCTTCTCACCGTTCCACCCAGCTTTGCTGGACTCCGAGCCTCATAAGGGAAAAGATAGGTAACCTTTATAAATTCCTAAATATAGTATCTGGCCATCACGTAGATATTGAAAGGAATCCTTCTATATATATAAAAAACATCAATAGGTAACTTGTCATTAAACTGTAAAACAACCATTAACAACGGTTGTGTTGGTTATGTGCTTGTTGTTTTTTTTAATGTTGGATACAAAAAGAGCCGGCTCCATGCATTGCCCCGCGTCTTGTAAATGGGCCACAAAGGAAACTCCCTCTTTCTTTTTTATGCATATCAATGCGCTCCTGGTGACGGGACAGAGGCCACAGACTAATATGGAGCATTTTAAAGTAATGAAAACTAAGGGGAAAGCCTTGGCTGCGTACTCTTTTTGTAGATTTACATATGTATAATGTCTATCGGTTGCAACTCTTCTGCTTTAACTTAGCTCGATTAAAAAGCCCACATTATTTTTAGTAATACTAAGGTTTTCATACTCTAAAAGTTACGGCTGGGAATCATCTCATGAGAGGCTTTGTCTAATACATAAATCCTATGTCCCACTCACCCCCCCCCCTCTCGACATCAAAGATCGCAACAATGAACCTTACATATTAGATATAATACAAAAATGCGTAAAGTAGCATGTCTAGATGTTAAGCAGTCTGTGCTTGTTTTGCTGTTCTGCCTTAATCGGAAGATTGAATTTAGCAAATAGACAGAATTAGAAGAGATAAACCGGACCTTATGCGGTTGCTATACGCAGATTGAACAAGAAAGCAAATGTGTCGCAAATATTCCGTGTTCCGATTTACAGCACAATTGTTCCCTTTTAGCCAAGCCAAATTGTGACACGTACAACAATAAATTATACAGTCACTACTGCACACTAAATACCGACTGTGACTCTGAATTTATTTGAATGTTTTGTAATGCGCTTAGATGTTCATTCTCGAAGCCTCTCTTTACATGCTGAGGACATACTCCGTTCTACACCTGGGGTTAACCGAGATTTATGCTAAGAGTGAGCCTTTGTCCAGAAACCCTCCCCTCAATTGCGTGGAAAGCGTGCATATTTCAAATAAATAAAAAAAAAAAAAAAACAGGGGGTTCAACAGGACAATCGCAGGGGGCCTCGTGGCATTTTGCTGAGTATTGTGTTTGTATGTATGGCTGCTCAAGGGGACAAAGTGCACATTTCTCAAGATAGTGCTGCGATAGATCGACGCTGCCCAACAATAGAAAAAAAGCAGCCACCTGACAAACCTCAAGTCGGAACTTGAGCTCCCCCAATAATGAATGCACAAATTTACCTGTGACATGATATGCGGGCATGACCCCCCCGTGCTCACACAAACACAAACACTTGACTACGATGGCCTCTATATAAATCGAGCCCTCATTGTTAGATATGACTAATGTGCCAACCACGGGTACGTGACACGACAAGCTTCATATTACGATATAGAAATGCTAAATACGAACATAATATATAAAATCAGACATTTTGTCCTTGTCTATCATTCTTGATGTTTGGGTGTACGGCGATATATTTGCTTTAATGTCTCAATGCTGTTTCTTGGACATTTTTGCTGAATGGAGCTAACGGATATATTAACTTTAATTATCTGGTTTTTTTTTTTAATTTTGATTCATTTACGTATCTTTGTTCCTTGATTTAGAAAGGACATATGTTGATGGCCGATCAGACAGCATGCAAAGCGAAGCACATTTTATGTGGTAAAAAGATTAAAAAGCGACTTCGGTTGCAGAAAGCAGGATCACGCAACCCTATTACACCTATCATGTTTCATTTCAAAGGCTAAGTAGAATGTTGTAGATCAAATTCAAGACCCCTGTGTCAAAGCCGGATGTATGGGATCTGTATACTAACATTCTTATTATATTAAAGAAGTCATGCCAAGCCTAAATTGCATCTCATCCATTCATAATAATATAGATGTTGACATGCGCATAAGTTACTCAAATTTAAAAATTTTACTCGTAACAGTTTATAAGCTATCAACAAGTTGAATATCAAACTATATCTTCAGTTTTGAAGAACTTATAGAATTCTAAAATACTAGTTGAGTTTATAGGTTATATGCATCAGCCCTCTACGCGCATAAATTCAACACAAACCCGCAGGTCACTCTAAACGGTCGGAAATAGCCACCTTCAACTGTGACGTGTCAAAGCTTTAGTATACGGCTAATAAAACTATTGATAACGATTACGTATCGATTTTATGGAATAAGTACTGTATATAGATATATGTTTGTTTTGAACTCTATATCTTGAAAAAGAAATTTTAGAACTAATTACAAGTTATTAAAAAGTCGTATCGGATATTAGCAGGATATAGTAGTTTATCCGAGCAGAATGAACACCAGGTGTCCGGGTTATTCTATTGGTGTCCGGGTTGTGATGCGATAACTTAATTAAAATAAGATTACTGAAGAACATGTAGATATATTTGTATAAATTCTAGTTAAGATATATTATCAAATGCTTGTGATTCTTGCTATGTTCTCTAAAATGGAATATTTCTACTTTTTTATTATTTTACTAAATAATTTCTTAGTTGAAACTTATAAAATCAAGAATGTAAGTCGTCAATCCATAGGAAACGCAATATTTTCAAGCAATTAGGCAATTTAAAGGTCACAATGTTAAAGAGAGAGTTCAATCTACATATAAAAGTGTTTCTATTAAGAGAAATGATAATTGTTTTCTATTTATATTAGATAACCCGAAGTGTTGATGAGTGCGGCAGGCGTATATAATTCACGAGTAAAGCGATCAGTATTTTTATCTATATGCAAGCTAAAATTGACCTCTCCGGGCTCCGTCATATTTACAAGCTGATATTCATTCCCTCTTTAAGAATGCAGCATACTCTGTTTTTAAGGGCTTAGAAGTAAAAGAGCTGGCCTTATGGACTGGAAACTGTCAAGTCTACTCCACTCTTGGGAAGATAATTACTCTTTCGGAATAGCCGGTTTGAAGGACTTAGAAGAAAAAGAGCCAACTGTAAAGGGTTGAAATGACGTTGTAAGAAAGATGCACATTTTAATTTCTAACAGTTGGTATAAAGTTTTACCTTAATCCTAAAAAAATAGCTGTCATGCAAGCGTTTGGTATGGAGACGCATCCGTCGAATCGAGATTCAACGGCTTCAGGAACGAGATATTATTGGATAACTTACGGCATGATGGACACTAAAGAGAAATTATGATCACCGAGAGGAAAATCTATAGTTTCTTATTAAAACAATTTCTCGCTCAGAATTATAGTTACTGGATAAATTATAATTACAAAGAAAAAGAAGAAGGAACACAGAAGGGCTAACCGTCGTATTTCAACTCTATGGTCATTAGAGCATACCGCTAGTACGTCTGTAACGACACTTTTCAGATAACGTCATCTGAGTTTCAACTTTATTCAATTACAGTGATGGAAAAAACATACAGCACCAAAAAAAGTATTTTGGGGCTAGACGACTTTAAAGAGGCAAAAAAAGGTTGCGTTAAAGATCAGCAATGCACCTGAAATAAACGTAGAATCGAAAAGAGATTTGAACAGAAAATTTAAACTTCTAAAGCGAAATCCAATTGATATTCCCTTTTTTATTGTATTTACTTTTGAATAATCCGGCATTTGCCCATACAGCCCTGTGCATTTGAGGTACTTGCATGTTTGATGTACAAACGCTAAACTTAAACTTCAAACCTTACAATCACCGGACACGTGGGAAGTTGTGATATTCAGAGGAAGATTTCAATGTTCTTTATTCATTCAAACATTCAAGATGCATGTGCCTTTTACGCTGCTGCCTGAATGAAGAGCACTGGGATTTTCTGTATGCAAGGTGGTTATATGCACTGGATGATCAGGGTCGCAAGATGCCCTATGGAGCCTATGCCAAAGTGGGACGAACGAGACGGGAGATCCCCCTCCCCCACATAGCCTATATAATGACTCTCAGAGAGAATCACTTCTGTATTAGTCTGAAAAAAGGGCTTTACTAGCTTGAATATTCGCCTTTTTTCAGATTTTAGAAAATCGTTCAACCGTGATGGTAGTTCACGCCTATAATCTCAGATAGAACTCAATGTTAATAATAATAATAATCTGCTTTGCGAGATAACGGAGTAATTGATGTAGTTCTCCGGGTTTATTCTTTCTTTTTCTTATAGTTTTCAGGTAATTGGGAATGGTCTCTCCAAATATGTGGTATTTCTTTTATGGCATGAACGGGTTTAATGTAAAAGACTTTATTATTATGAAACTGGGCTTATCAATTGTGGAATCACACATTGTTTCCAGCATGCTAGCAGGCTAAATACATTAATTATGATTTAAACTATTTCAATTTCGATTATTGGTGCGAAAGTTATTGGATCGTCTTTGAACTTTAACTAAAAAGAGACGACGTGCCTCTCGCTGTAAAATGAGAAAACTAAAGATGACCAACAATAAAGTTCACTTTGACAGTAAGGAATGTTCAATCTCCTATTATAGGAGGTTTCAAATATCTAACTTTGCTGCCATTCTTTTACCAGCCTACTGAAATAACAGCAATTGAACTTACGTCCTAATCTTAATTCTCCAATTCATCAAGTTTGCTTCTTTTATTATAATGAATAGAAAATAAAATAAAAATTGAAGTGCATAGTGGTGCGTTGATAGTTTAAACCAAAGGCTTGGACAGCAAACTTAGCTTGATACGATACAATTTATTATTTAGTCTAAAGTTAGCAATTCTGCAATGAATTTATAAACTGATAGGAAACTGTAAGCAAGCTTGCTTCTACTTTGAATACTCGAGAGCATGGGGAGGGTGGTAAATGACTCTGAGACAAAGCAAACTATGGAAAATTGATTGTCATTACTCCACCTGGTGTTGACGTATGCGAATTGTGGAGAATTTTGAATAGAGAGACGTTCTATTGTGTTTTGTTATATCAACTCTATGGTTCACTATGAAAAGCTCTTCTTTTACGAGACAAGCTATTTCCGAGATATACAAAAGTATATATAAAGTATACTGTAAAAGCACTATAACAAATCTTAAACATTGTTTCCAGAAGTAATAGTGGCGACAAAGTTGTGTTAACTTTGAATGAAGAAGTTGATCCGAGCTAGATTGCTTGCCCCTTGCTCAACTTCTGTTTTAGAGTAAAAACACTGTAAACCTAACAGACCCCTCTTTTATTGCTTACACAGCTGGAAAATAAACAAAGTCGCATATAAATATTTTCTTTATGAATCTTATTAACTAATCTTACTTGGTTCTATCTATTCTCGAGGAAGAGATAGAAATAAACATGAAGTGCTCTTCTTCGTATTAATTGATAATTATGATCAACTACAGGCTAAGAATCGCCAAATATCCAAGCTTGTTGTTAGATATTCATAAACAATAACCCACTAATGAGTCAACTACTTCTAAGAAAGATGCTATTGTTTACAGGGTATTGCTATTGTCTTAGTTGTCGCGTCTGCTTTGTTGACATAACAATGACGCGCCCAGGTCGATCGTTGCCCCAGCGAAGACCGCGGTGGAGTGATGAACAATCGATTTTAAGATTGCCCAGGATTTGAACGGCATATTCAAAGAGACAATACGTTTAATCTAAGATATACAAAGCTGGGGTGGGGCTGGAGGGGTCATGGTCAGATTTTGCTAGGTGTCAGGTGATAGTCACCACTTTGTCTTAGATCATGCTCGTTGTAGCTTGGCCAAGGTTAAGGGTGTCTTTCGCACGTGACCCGGGTCAAACCACTTTCCGATCATAGAGTAGCGATGTGGCTTTTTGGCTTTCTAATTGGTGGCTTATTCTGCTAATGTTGATTAGGTTTAATCCACGTCATTTTTGGTACGCTTCAATAATGACCTCTACGCTACAGCTATCACACCAAGCCCAAGAATTTGAGGCTTGTGGGGGGAGGGAATGATCGATCGACGTTCGTTAGGCGAGGGTGAAAAACAAACAAACAAACAAACAACAACATGGAACTAAACCAAGACAAACCATAAATCCTGACCGAAAAAAGCAAACCACATAAGGTCTGTAGTAGTCCAATGAGTGAAATATTTATATAGTCCAAGAAATAGTCTTTTTTAATCCAAAGAGCTATATAATATTTGAATTTTCAGTCCGAGGCTGAATCCCCGGGGGGCCTGTAGCTTTGTGCAAAATTTTGTTGACTTTTCGCCCAACTCAGTAGTCGCGTGGCCCGTTCGAGCGGAAATAATGCATGTTGACGCACGAGCGCACTAATGGACACACATCTGTACAGATTTTTTCCTCTTAACTATGTGTTACCTTAGTGACGGTCAAGTGTTTACCATGACCAGATTCGGAATCTCCACGCACGTCGACGCATGCCAAGCGGCTTCAAACAGCAGCGGGCAGCTTTTTCAAAGAACAACAACAACAGGAATGCCAATTACGGCCAAAAGTGGGAGAAGTAAAAGAATTTTCCTTATTGCTTCCAGTTCTACCTTTTACCAACAACTTCAACTTTTACAAACTATACACAAAACACGCTCGTTTTCAAGCACTCCAGTCATTCCTTTAACCGTTCCGAGTGCCACACAGGTCTGTTTACATCACATACCGTTCAGTTACACTCTCTACCACATCAGAAAATTCTCCTTGGAATAACTCAGCAAACAAAACACTAGCCATCAGTTTTAACAATGCTCTTCAAGAACGCCATTTTGCCACTTGCCATGGCTGCCTACGTTGCTGCGGATGAAACCACAACATACACCTCTACCATCGTCACCACTGTTACACTTTTGACCCCTGAGGAGTCCTCTTCCATCTCTGCTGCTGAGGAGTCCTCTGCTTCAGCTGCCTCCGTGGCCTCACTCGTGGCCAAGGAAGCTTCCATCGCCTCTGTGTCTTCAGTTTCCTCTGCTGCTTCTGATGCTTCAGCTGCTTCAGCTGCTTCAGCTTCCTCTGCTGCTTCTGATGCTTCTGTTGCTTCTGCTTCTTCAGTCGCTTCTGCTGCTTCTGCTGCCAGCGTTGCCTCTGAGTCCTCAGCTGCTTCTGTTGCTTCAGCTGCTTCAGCTGCCAGCGCTGCCTCTGCTTCTTCTGAAGCTGTCGAGGCCAGTGAAGTTGCTGAGGCCAGCGAGGCCAGCGAAGCTTCAGTTTCTTCTGCTTCTGAGGCCTCTGTATCATCTGCTTCTAAGGCTTCCGCTGCTTCCAAGGCTTCTGCTGCTTCCAAGGCATCAGCTGCTTCTGTTGCTTCTGTTGCTTCCGAGTCTGCCTACGAGTCTTCTATTGCTTACGAGTCTGCTTACGAGGCATCCCTTGCTTCAGTTTCCAGCTACGAGGCTTCTGTCTCCAGTGTGTCCGCTGTTGAGTCCTCATCTTCCGCAGCTGCTTTGTCAAAGGCTAACGGTCTTCTTGCTATTGCCTCAGATGCCTCCAACTCAACCACAACAGCCCACAACAGCACTACACTCACAACAGCTTCTTCTACAAAACTTGTGTCAGCCACTTTGACTTCTCTCACAAGTACAGAAGCTTCCTCCTCCTCCTCTTCCTCCTCCACAGGTTTGGCCAACGCACAGACCATTCCTGCTGCTATGACAATCGGTGTCATGGGTTTGATCATTGGTGCTTTGCTCTGATAACTCATCATCATACCTCATACCCACGTTTTCTTTTTTGCTTTTCGAACTTTTGGTATAATCACTACCAAACATTTCATGATGCTGACGCCTTTGTCCCTTTTCTGAATTGATTTTTTATACCCTTTTATTATTTGTTTTTTATAAGTCTCTTCATTTATTTCTTTGACTCGTTAAGTCTTGATTCTATTGCTGGTTCCCGTCTAAGGTGCAAATGTCCAGATGCAACATATTTCATATGTTTTTTGTCTTTTTGTTATTGTTTTACGCAGTCTTGTTTTTTTATAAATACCTAATGAGGGATACACACATCCCTTCTGTCTCTTTTTATATCTTTATGTCTTAGTTTTGCTGTTTATAATAAGGACTGTTTTTTATATCACTCTTATTTTTTTATATTACTTTGCTTTAAAATATAACATTAAAAATCTATAAAATGCTTTTGTAGCTCTACAGTACGAGCAATAGCTATGACATGCGAACGTAAATTGAAAATATGGTTAATGCAAAAATTATTTTGGTGCCTTGAGCACTTGTTGATCAATGACAGCAGAGTATATGCTGTTTCTAGCACCTTCGTTACGAGTGTCAACCCATCTTCCCAGTCTGTGTTCTTTAGACAGAGCTGCAAGGACTCTGATGCTTTCTTTCCCATGGGCTCCACTCTCAGCAGTGTCAATTCTGGTAACAATACCACGAGCATTCGGTAGGGATCCTAGTAGTGTGAATCCTCTAAAGTTAGCATCCAACTTCCATACGTTAATGGTACCGTTCCATGAACCAGAGAAGAAGACATTTGTATATGGGATAGCGTGAATAGCCGTGATCCAATATGGCTTTTGCTCAGGGACTTGCTGTGCTCTAACGTCAGCATCGGCTTCTGCTGATGATTGCTCAGGCTTAAGTGATGCAATTAAGCCGTGTGCATTGTGCTGGATGAACAGTGGCTTCTTCTTGGCCAATGACCAAAGAGAGATGGAGCCGTTATCTGAGCCTGTGACAAAGTATGTGTCGTCAAGCATGGAGACACAGTCAATAGATCCCTCTGCAAAGAACTTTTCTTCTTCCTGCTCGACCTCCATCTCATCTTCGTGGTTCTTATTCTTTTTGCTCTTCTTCTTCTCCATCTCACCACCTCTAAATGTGAGCCTTGTCTCTTCTGCAATCTTCCAGAGCATGGCACAACGGTCTCTAGCACCAACAGTGACACAACGCTCCTGGCCCAATGCTGCTATATCTACAACGGTGTCCTGGTGTCCGTAGAGGATCTCCAGCTGAGCAAACTGACCAATGCTATACGTTCTCACCTTAAGATCAGCACAGGAAGCATACAACTCATCCGAGCCACGACGGAATACCAATCCCATAATCTCACCACGACGATCACGAGTCTCCAACACACGCTGACATGATAAGGACTCTGTACTCCAGATAACCATCTTTTTATCACGACCACCTGTGATAACCCACTTACCGTCTGGTGAGGCTGCGACTGCCAATATTTCATCAGAGTGACCATTGCGTGAAGGGTCGTTATCGATCTCTGTGAATCTCTTACCACCCTTTGTGTGTTTCACCCTTTTTGGCTTCTTGGAGAAGTCTCTGATATCGTACTTCACCAATTCGATGTCCTTGGAGACTGTGTAAGCAAATGGAAATCGCACAGAGATACCCGTAAGAGATTTAGAGCCAACACGAGAAACCTGTGGTTTGACATCTGATAGAAGTAAATTATCAGCAATAAAACGGTAGATATGACCCTTCGTCTCTGCAACATCTTCCTTCAGTCTCCTGGAGATGATCTCATCATCCAAGTCTTGAGCATCAAACTCATAGTCACCGGCTTCTTGCTTCAAATTCTCCAAGTACTGTTTGGCGAGACGACGACGTTTGTCTGCTGGGTTCTCCTCACCAAACTCATCTTCTGACTCTACTTCTTCGGCAGTGTCCACTGACATCTCATCGTATGAGACGTTTCCTTGCTCGTCATCGGAGTCACTGATACCGGAGATCTCGTCATCTGATACTGTGTTACTTGTTGTGGTAGAGGATCTCGAAGTCTCCTGTCTAGCTCTCTTTTTTCCACGAGGAACAGTGCTTGTCCTCTTATTAGGCTTTCTTGTACGCTGAGATGAATCGGTAAAGAACGGATCAGCAGCCATTTTATATCTTCTTAAACCTTCCTACAAAGTTTTAGCCTTCTTATTGTTTTGGCTGTGTGCTCTTACTATGTCTCTGTTCACTGAAATTTTTTCCCGCGATGAGCTCGGAGGCGGTAGGGCCACACCATAGTTAACTTGCGATACAAGCCAGGAGGACTTTACTCTTTTTATATGGAGGGCTGGCTATTTGAAATAGCCAATTTCAGTATAACTAAGCTGAGATAGCTTTATCGTGGCGTGCTTCGTCTTTCTTTGTTGGTGTTGTTGCTGATTCGCAGAGGGATCAACGCTGTGCTATTTACTCCCGATCAACAGGCCTATAAAGGAAAAACTTGTATGAAAAAAGCTCTATATAAAGGCTTATACTTCTTTATTCCTTCTTGGACTCCTTCAAGATCTTCACTGCTCGGGACTCATCACCAATGACGGAGTAAATTCCGAGAGTCTCCACAACGTCCTTATAGTTGGCATCAGAGAGTCGCAGTCCTCTCAAATGCTCATCCACTACTGCTTGGAACTCATACCTCAGTACGTTTATGTGTTCATGCTTATTGACGATGAATTGGTATGACGGTAGAGATGTAAGAAGCTGGTGGATCGTGAGATATAAAGATGTGAGCTGTTTGACAACTTCAATTTGTATGCTGTCTTTGTTTTGGTTTAATAGAAGCTCAAACTTCGTCACAAACTTATCCAATAATGTCATTTGCTGTGCATGACGCTTAAATGCGTTGTTAGTACTGTACACTTGTCTTTTGGAGATACTCATAGACTTACCTTTAACGTCTGTAGCTTGTTGATCGTGTCCAGCGATTCCTTTACATGCTGCTCCGAGTCAACGAGTTTCCTACTCTCCTCTGTGAGCCTTCTCTTGTACTTTGTGGTATCTATTCTGAGCTTATCAACCAGACCTTCACCACCTTCAAGTGCTTTCCCCAGATTGATAAAGTCAAAGTAATCATTGTTGACCAGGTCAAATAGCTCCTGATCCAGCTCTTTTAGCAGATCGCTCAATTCAGACTGTAAGTCTTCGAGCTGAGTGAATCTGTAATGCTCAAATAAGAATGTGTCAACATTGAATGTAACCTCCTTAATGTTGATGATCGACTGTGAAGGGTTCTCGGGATCAATGTGTAAATCTTTCAAGAACGCCTCACGGGTGATTCTTTTTGGGTACGGAAACTCTTCCTCGTGGTCACTCAGGCCAAATTCGTCCATAGTGCACTAAACTGATGTCAATGATCGAAAGCAGTTAAGCTGAAAATGAAAATAACAGTGAATAACTGGGGATCCCCTCTATGGGCTTTTGTTCAGGCCGGGAATATTCCCTCGAGTTTCCTAAAGGCGGTTACGCAGCCCCGACCAAGAAGTTCGCGAAAAGAAAGACGGGACGCGTCAGGTTCAATTTTGCCTTGACGCGTCGCAGACCTCTCTTGAAAGAGCATTAAAAAGAAGACATTTTATAGCTAAAATATAGGAATATGACGGAGGTTCGAAATGTCTTCTCGATGGGAGGATCGACCATTGTGTCGTATACAAAGGACGGCTCTACGCTTGTCGTTGCGGGGTCTAACGGTGTTGCCAGACTCTATTCAGTTGGCCATGATGAACAAGAACCTGACGCAGTTGATATCCTTGAAGATGCCACTGATTTGATTTTATTTGAGAATGGCTCCAAATTTGCAGTTGCGTCAAAGAGTGGAGAGGTTGAGCTGTACTCAATGGCTGATTTGGCAGCCGTTGGTAAAGTGATGAGAAGTCCACTCCCAGTAAGAGGAGTAGTCTTTACACATAACTGGAGCAGAATAGCTGCCGCAGGTGACGACGACGAGGTGCAAATAGCAGAGACTATGAACCCAGAAAACATCATCAAGTTCAAAGTCGGTGACCAAGTCCATGATATCTCTTATAACCAGAAGAAAGACTACGTTGCATTGTCATTATCAAATGGTGAAATTAAGATCTATACACTGTCATCAGAAGACCCTAAGCTTCTACACTCAATTAAAGACGAGGTCGCTGCATACATCTACCAAGACGACGACGAGTCGTCAGAAGACAACATAGCCACTGCCAGAGTAGAATGGCACCCCGATGGTAACCAGTTTGCCATTCCATGCCAGAACAAGTCAATCAAAGTGTTTAATGCATCGGAGGACTTCAGCCAAGCTTTCTCTTTTGTAAAACGCCATTCACAGCCAATCACAGACCTGAAATGGTGTCCTACGGGTGAGTACCTTGCGTCTATAGATGTTGGCAATAAGCTGATCATTTGGGACACTGAGACAAGAGAGCCAATCGTGGAGGAGGAGCTCTCTTCGAAGATGTTTAATTTGTCTTGGCTACAGCTTAAGGACGGTAACTTCAGCATTGCTGCCGGTTCGGAGAATGGTGATATGATAATATTCAATAACATTGTGAAGAAGAAGAAGAAACAGAATGGAAACACTGAAAAATCAGTACTGGATGATATAATGGCCGAGGAGGCGGAGGGATCTGAAAACGAAGACGGTGAAGCTGATGACATTAACGTGATGAGCGATGCCTCCCAGGATGAAGGGGATGACGGTGAAGACCTGAGGGACTTTGTGGACGATGATGATGGATTATTAGAAGAAGAAGGCTACACCGTCCCAACTACTAAGAAGAGAACCACATTTGATGAGAGTGCGAACGGGGCTACAGGGGAGAACCCAAGAAAGAGACAGACGATGGAAATGGGAAGTCTCTACGAGATTAAGCCTTATAGTCCTGGATGCACTCCATATATATCCGATAGAAGATATTTAACGATAAACTCCATTGGATATGTCTCATCGGTGAGACAAGACGCACACTACTCCATCACCGTGTCGTTCTTTGACCAGTCTGTACACAGGGAGTATAACTTTGACGATCTTTATGGATATGATTTAGCTTCGTTGACGTCTGTTGGCCTATTACTGGGTTACTCTGGCAAGGGTAAAGACGACGCAAGAGTCATGTTTAGACCTCATGATAACGTTTCAGAGTCTTGGGAGAAAGTCATACCAACTGATCTCAAAGAGATCATTTCTTCTATTTCATTAAGTGACTCTGTGATCTTGGTGTGCACTTCAAAAGGTTTCATTAGAAACTTCTCTCTATTTGGTATTCCAATGGGTATTCAGAAAACCAGCCCAGTGATTGCGTCTGCAACAAACACAAATTATATCTTCACTGTATCAAGTTCAATCAATGGACAACTTATTTATAACTTACAGGATTTGGATGGAAGATACCTTCAAAGGGATTTGACATTACCTCTAGAAATTACCTCTATTGATTTCTTCAGAGGTATCTTTTTCAGTACGTATGGTGACCCCGTTATTGTTGGCAATGACGGTGTTGTCTTAGTCTTATCAAGATGGAGATCGCCGCTACAAGCAAGATGGGTGCCATTGCTGGATTCTGATGCTAGAATTAGACAAATGGGTGGTAAAGGTGAACTGATTGTTTGGCCATTGGGACTACACGGAGACCACTTGAACTGTCTTGTTATTAGAGGTTCTCAGTATCCTACATATCCACTACAATTACCAACAGAGCTAGAGATCAGAATGCCATTAGGTGGTCAAACCGGTGCAGATGAAGAGAATCCAGAGGAAGAACTCGTCAGAGCAAAGACAATGGGAGAACTACTTGGTGAGACTTTAAGTAACGAAGGTGAAACTTTCGAGGACGACGAAGAGAGACTAAACGGCTACGCTATACAACATGACAGGGCAGTACTGAAATTGATAGTTGAGTCTTGCTCCCAGGAGAAAGTCTCCAAAGCTTGGAAACTCGCACAAGAACTACAACAGGACAAGGCACTCGCAGCTGCATCAAAAGTCGCTGAGCGTGTGGGACTCGTCGCCCTTGTCAATCGTATCAACAAGCTAAGAGAGCAGAAAATGGATCAGGAGATGTCACAGTCTCAAGCTTAATTTAATTTTTTGGATTATTCACCTAATTGTAGCCCCGTGGGAAAGACCGCCAAAAGCGGAAACCCGAACCCCCGGAAGTTCTCCGCCTCGTAAACCTCCATGAAAAAACGTCGATGTTCGAGCTGAAGAACAACTCTTAGCTAACAGTTCGATTTGATTCAAACACAAAACAAACAAGCAAAGATGTACGGCGGAGCTCCACCAATGTCCGAGGAGGACAAGAAGGCCCACCAGGCTAACACCAACAACACACTCAAGACCGCTTTCTACATCGGTGCTGCTTTGTGGATTGCTCCAATCATTGTCCACTTTGTTCACAAGAACGCTCCAACTCTCTTCTAAATGAAATAGATGAGAGAAGACGATGACGAAGAAGAAGAAAACAAAAACGATGCTCATGTATATACCGGTTGTGTACCTTTCTAATGACTTATACTTTTATTCAATACTCTGTGTTATATTCCTAATTTGAGGGTCTACTTTGAAGTTGGAGAACTTCACCAAGTTATCCGAGTCAAAGACATGCCTCTTGAATGTGGTTTGCTTGATTTTGTAGTGGTGCTCGAGGAACTGTGCTATCTGTGGGTTGTACTCCGATAAGATGTTTGGATGTGTCCAGGTCTTTTGTACCTTATCAAATGAAAAGCCTTTATAATCCATCAGGTAAAGACTCTTCCTTGAGTACTCCCTTAGAAGCATGTTGTTGATGTTGTTAGGAACGTATAGAATCTCACCTTCAAAGACAGTTGGAATGAGAGGCGACAGCTCTTCAGCTTTATAGAAATGAAGATCCTTACACGAGATCAAATTGGACGTGTCAATGGCTCCCTGAAGCTCTGATTCATACACCTCTGCCTCTGTTGCGATGTGTGGCTCGTAGTAAGGGTCAATTACTTTGTAGAATTCCTCCAGCTCTTGGTCGTCCATCTGATCAATTGCCTCACTCGGTACTAACTCAGAAGTCAACGTTGTGATGTCAATGTAAAGCCCCGTTTCTAAATCAATGAACCGAGCATCGATCTTGTTATCAGGGTTTCTGTCTCTCTTTAGGAACCAGGGATTCACGTCGATGAGATAAGTCCCAATGGCCTCTACATCATTGAAGTCCATCACCAAGGTCTGGTTATGCTCGACGAGCTTCCAAAAAGTCCTTGCAGTGACCTGGACGTCTAAATCATCGTCCCACGGGAGGATCATCCCATTGAAGTAATAGCCCAGGAGACTCCCGTGAGCGATCCAAGTATGAATGCCTACTTTATGCGTGAACCTTGCCCATGCCCTTACAATTCGATGTAGCACAGCAACACGGTCAAATGGGATCATCTTATTCTCAAAAAACGGTAGCTCATAGTGTGCTAGTCCTCTTCGCTCCAATAGAGAGCCTTCTTTGAAGTACCGGTACTCCGTGCAGTTCTTGAAGTATTGCTGCTGTTTCAATGGTAACTGATCAACCTTATCCTCAAGGATGAAATCATCAAAGCTCAACTCAATAGAATCATACACCTCCTCAGAGTCATTTGCCCCAAAGAAGTTATCAATTGTCACCTGAAGAGGCTCCTCATACTGGTCAATTGCCAGCTCAGTCTCAAAATCAACTTTGTAGTACTTCAGCTTATCTTTCATTAGTACCAGCTGATCAACGCCATACGGCAGCAGGAAGTCTCGGCCCATCTCTGTCTTTGCAGAGACGTTAACCAGCTGTGGCCAGCCTCCTATCGGGACTGTGTCAGCCTGGTGATTTGTTAGGTATTTAAGTAGTGCAATCGGGAACTGCCATGATGTATGCTTCTCACCAAGGACGTACTGTTCAATGGTGATGTTACTTGCACTAAAAGGAACGGTCAAACATTGCGACGAGGTCACCACCGGCCGTAGTAGCCAGTAAGAGAGGATACCAACAGAGATAGAAACGACAACCAAAAAGTTCCTCATTGGTGCCATACTCGAAGGAGTACACTGATGGCTATGTTAATACCGCGAGGTGAAAAATTATCTATACAGATCTATTCCGGAGAGATTCTATTTTTTTTTGATTTTTATGTATTTGGTAGTATAAGTGTAATAAATATAATAAATAATAAATAATAAATAGATAAATAAGTCACAATCTCCCCTCCTTTTTAGCCATTTCATAGGCCTGTAAGGAAGGACGATCTTCGACGTTTGGCTTATACAAAGGCTTCTCCTTGAGGTGAATAGGAGCGTTTGTTCCAGGGATCTTCTTCTCCAGCTTCAAGTTGTCAAAGACACATTTGTTAAGCAAGCTCTCAGCTTTACGGCACTTGTATAGCTCGTGGTTACTGTTATCCAAGCACTGCCAATGAAGCCTAAACGAGTCAGCACAAAACTTATTCAAATCGCTGATGACCGAGCTGGCACATCTCGTGACCCTACGCCCCTCTTTCAAGCAGTCCAGCTCACCACTCTTCGAAGTCTCTCTGCAAAGCATGAAGTCGTCGTTATAAGGCGTGCAGCGAGAGCCAATGAAGAAAGCTGCTGACAACAAAGGAGCCGAGGTTGCACCCACCTCATCAACGTCGGGGATGTCGGAGGGCATTGGCGTAGGATCAACACTCCACGAGTGGTCCATGCTTGGCTCTCTTTTAACACCCATCTTAGCTTGTCTTTTGTTGTTCGTTAGCCCTGCCCTGATGCTAGGGGGAGGGAGAGAGTGCTAAGGCTCTAATTCCATTGGGCGAGAAAGCGCGAAAGTGGGGTGGGGGACTGGCATTCCATGGATGCGGAGCAATTAAGCGTGGCACTTCCCAATCGGGAAGTCGAGATATTTGTAAATAAAAATTCGATCTCAACGAAACAAAAACAAAACAAAAAAAGAAGGCAAGCGCTGTGTTTACCTGCCGCTGAGTATAGCACAATTGCGAGAATGTTTGGGTCATCGTTTGGTCAGAAGCCGGCTGCCACTGCCGGAGCACCTTCCACGGGGTTCAGCTTCGGCTCTTCTACCGCTGCCGCCCCAGCTGCTGCCGCTGGGAATGGCTTCTCATTTGGTAACAACTCAGCTACAACGCCAGCCACAGCGCCATCCACGGGCCTGTTTGGCTCCAACAGCACCACAAACACCGCTACGAGCACTGCTGGCTCGCTCTTTGGTGGAAATGCTGCGGCGGGAAACCCCTCTGGCGGACTATTTGGCGCTAAACCTGCTACAACACCAGCGGCTGGCGGACTCTTTGGCGCTAAACCTGCCACTACGCCAGCAACTGGCGGGCTCTTTGGCGCTAGCACAACACAGCCAGCAGCAGGCACAGGCCTCTTCGGTCAAAGCGCCCAGGGATCATCCCTCTTTGGCAACACACAGCAACAGCAACAGCAACAGCAACAGCAACAGCAGCAGCAACAACCGCAGCAGCAACAGGGCATCACATCATCACAGCCGGCATTTGCATGGTCTCAGCAGAATTCCAACCAATCGCAGCCCCAGCAGCAGCCTCTATCGTTCCTCTCGAGCTCCCAGACGCCGGTGACAACCAACTCAAATAACAACTACTCCGCTAATATCCAGGACCAGCTCTCCAAGGTGAAGAGCTCCTGGGACCCAACCTCGCAAAGCACAGTTCTAAAGACATATTTCTATAACACCGTTCCCGAGAACCAGGCTGCTCTGTATACCAAGCCAACTGACGAGAGCGAAGAGTGGGACAAAGCCTTTGAGAAGAAGCCAAGCAACAATTCCATCCCTGTGCGTGCAGTTGGGTTTGAAGACCTACAGAAAAGAGCACAGACACAGGTGAACCACGTTGCACAGTCCAGAAATATCTTACAGCAGATTAGTGAAAAATATAAAATCTTAAGTGATAAGCATGAGCTGGATACCGCATCCAGAATTGTGGCTGCAAAGGCCAAGCACACGAGAATATCTAGACGGATCTTAAGACTGGTTTCTACATTGGCAGTCCTAAAATCAAAAGGCTACCAGCTATCTCCAAGCGAGGAGAAGTTAGTCGAGGCATTCCAAGGGCTATTAGAGAAATCACAGGATCCATCAGGCTTAGGTAAGACCAACGAGCTCTGGGCTAGACTGGCAATCCTAAAAGAGAAAGCGAAGAGTCTCGGTGAGCAGCTGGATAGCTCTATTGGTATCAAAAACACCGAGGTAAGCGATGAGCTGATAGACAGCGAACGCACACAGGAACAGGTCTTTGAGATGGCCAAAGTCCTGCAACAGCAGCAGTCAGGTATCAAGTATCTAAACGAGGTTTTGGCTGCGGATAAGAAGACGTTGGAGAAGCTTTCTAAGTGAAAAAAGGAATAGAAGATGTGAATTATACAACTTGCGTAGACGGACTATAACTCTGGGTCCGCACAACCATTGGTATACAGTCAGACCAGTTCAGCCTTGTCTTCAGGGCCGTTACGTGGTCCTCGACTCTGAAGAACGGGTCTACCGATGTAGCTCTGAGCTCATGGTCTTTATAGCTTATAGCAACCTCCCCTTTGCCGTTCTTTAGGCTCAGGAGGTCGCCCGGTGTCAGCACACCGACTGTTCTCTCCAGCTCTCTCCTCAGCTGCTCGTCTTGACCAGACACCTCGAAAACAGCCATTGACCGTCCCATGTGGTGCTTGAAGCCTGCAGTGGTCATGTAGTCCTTCCACGAGACCAACTTACCCACTGGCAGCTGCGAGAACAGCCTCTGCACGTGTCGGAGGTCTTGGAAGTTGTGTAGCGCGTGTGGGAAGTTTATGTGGGCAACGAGCAGTCTCATTGTTCTGTCCTTTTGCAGTTCCCCGTGAATAAGCTTCAGGAGTGTAAAGTGAAAAGTTGATGTAAGAAGCGTGGAGAGGGTGGGGGTGGGGTGGAGCGCTGCGGGAGCGGCATCGAACGGGTTCGCGGTTTTTTGATAGTTTGGAAATCTTTCCATAAAACACATTGAGGGCCCAGCGTAAACAGGAAAGAACAGGCAAAAGAAGGCAGAGAGCAAACGAGGATGAGTGATAACGAAGAGATTGAGCAGCCTGAGGTCCAGGGCGAGAGCGTTGCCTCGCCAGTGGAGGAGCAGGAGCAGGAGGAGACAAACGAGGTGAACGATCAAGACATGAACAATGATGATAATGAAGACGAGGAGGACGCTGACTTTAACGAAGACGAGGGCTCTGATAAGGAGATTTTGGACTTTGACGACGTCTCCAAACTGAAAGCACGCAAGCGTTCCAACGCACCAAAGGCCCCAACACCGGAGCCTACCGTGGGTGCTGACGAAGCTGCTGATGAAGAAGAAGCTCCAGTCCCAGATGAAAACTACAAGAGACGTCAGGAGTTGGAAGCCAAGCTTGAGAGAGCTCTCAAGAGACCAAAGATCAAGAGAAGAAAAGACGAGCACGACTTGACCAACGACGAAGACGAGATCATCCAGATCCTAAAACAACAAATGGACACTGCTGCTAAGAAGGATGCTGAGCTCATTGAGAACAGATCAGGTATCGCAGTGAACAAAGTACAATTGCTGCCAAAAGTTCGTAGCATCCTATCAAAGGCCAACTTGGCTGAAGTCATCTTGGATAACAACCTCCTAGCCGAGGTCAGACAGTGGTTGGAGCCACTGCCAGACGGGTCATTACCTTCGTATGAGATCCAGAAGACCATGTTTGTTGCTCTTCTGAAGCTACCAATAAATACAAATCATTTAAGAGAGTCGGGAATCGGTAAGATTCTTTTGTTCTACCAGAAGTCCAAGAGAGTCGAGCCAAAGATCAAGAGAATCGCAGACAAGCTGATCTCCGACTGGACAAGACCAATCATCGGTGCATCTGATAACTACAGAGACAAACGCTTCCACAGCGTTGACTTCGATGCCAATAAGCTGAAGCGTAAACAGTACAGACCACACACATTGACAACTGCGGAGAAGCAGCAGAGAGAAGCTGAAAAATCGATCTATGAGCAGCAGGCCGCAAGAAGAAACAGAGCAGCAGCCCCAGCACCAACCGTCACCGATTACAAGTTTGCACCAAAGTCCCGTGTTGACCAGAGTGCAATGTCCATTGCCAGTGCCGGTGTTGGTTCCTCGCTGAACAGAGACGACCAGTTCAAGAGAATCAAGTCCAAGCTGTCCTCGAGAAGAGCTGGTGGTGCGAAGAAAGGTGGTATTAGCATTGAGGGAAGAGGTCTAGGTCTATAAAGCTTTCTAATTGTACGTTCTTTTTTATATTCTACGTTTTAGTCGTTTAATTACCTTTTAGTGCATAACAAATATACAGAGAACCAATAGTACAAATGACGTTGGAAGTACATTTAGGATCTTGGTTTCTCCTTCTTCTCCTTCCACAAAGCCAAGAGAGAAACACCAGAGACCTTAACGACTTTGAATCTGACACCTGGGATATCACCCTTAGCCTTACCCTTTCTACCGAAACCGGCAAGCAAGACTTCGTCGTTCTCATCGACAAAGTTCAAACAACCATCGTTTGGAACGAAAGCAGTAACTCTCTTACCGTTCTTGATCAACTGAACTCTGACACACTTTCTGATAGCAGAGTTTGGCTGCTTGGACTCAATACCAATCTTTTCCAAGACAATACCCTTGGCGTGGGAAGAACCACCGAATGGAGAAGACTTGAAGGCAGTTCCCAACAATCTCTTCTTGTAAGACTGCTCAGCCCAACGGCTATAATAAAATTTGTTAGTATTCTGCTAAAAAGTAGGCTTGGTGAAGTAGGAGAGGGTTGGTGGTGGTGGTTGAAGTTCATCGGCATTTTACTGGTTAAACATATGTGTGATAGTACTGTGGCATGATTCACTCTTCTTTCAGTGTCTGATGAGTGGTTTCCGTTGTATGTATTTCATTGATAAATCTCTTGATGTGATGAGTTTGATGATTGCCAGTTTCCAGTGAACTCCACGCTCCCTTGCCCCCCTTCGATATAGAGAACTTACTTGTTTCTTCTGTGGACTCTGAGCTTTCTAGCGGAGTTCAATCCTCTTGGTTTACCCTTACCCATCTTGATGTGTTTGGTGTTGTGTACTCTTTAACGTTGAGTGTTGGTTGAGGTTTGAAGTGTTGAAAAAAAGTCTTTTTTCATGGGAGGAGCGAAACTGGGACTGCCACCCATTCCTCCCTGCCCTGCGAAGCGCGCGTGCGCGAAAAGCCTAACGCCCGCCAAAGTGGGAGAATTTCGCGAAATCGCCAAAAAGCACACCATCAAAGTGGTGTGATTATGTAAGCACACTATTGCATTTGTGCTGCGCGAACCGCACTATTTTGTCACACCCGAACATCATCTATCAAGCGCTTGGGCTCTAGGGTTAGGGCAGCGGCACGTGACCATACTAGGGCAACACCCCCAGTGTAGATATCTGCATCAACTCAGGGAAAGCTACGTTAAGCGAGACACAAATATTTGGGAGATAATTGCAATAGAAAAGCATCGGAGATGACTTTAACTAAACATCTAATTGCAGACTATTTGAAGAGACATGGACACGAACACTCATTGAGGGAGTTTGAGCGTGAATCTGGCGTTGACTTTAAAGGATCAACTATCGAGTACGAAAGACTTGAAGATATTATAGATGATCGCACTGCTTATCTCTCATCAGAGATTATTAAAGAAGTCGATATTAACAGAGTCGAGAACTCACAGATATTCAAACCTTGGAATGATGAAACTTTCACCGGAACTGAAGTTGCCATTGGTGATTCATTAGTGGTTCATACATCTACATCGAAGCTTATCGTTGATGACGTCTCTAGAGATGTTGCTATCCTTTCATGCGCTGATAAATCCACAGTCATCGTGGATCTCAAGACCCAATTGGTCCTGAGGAGGTTACAAGGTATCCATGGGAGTGTTGTTAAATGCTGTTATGGGATCCCTGGAACATCCCAGTTGTTAAGTTGTGGTATGGATGGTAAAGTTAAGCTTATTCAACTGATCAATGATTCATTTGAGATATTAAGTGATGTTCAACTACACCCAAGGTTAGTCACTGACTTGAAGATCTTGAAGCAAAGCGACCATTACTTAATCTTTTCAATTGGCTGGGATTTCACAATCAGAGCTCATAAACTGAAGAATGATAAATTTGAATATCTTTCCCAGTTCAAGCTTTTATCTAATGCTACCTCATTAGAAGTTACCACTTTCAATGGTATTCCAATGGTACTGCTAACAAGGATGGACTCTTCACAGATCAGTTATTTCGCTTTAAAGAATGATACACTGATGGAAGTAACGAGAGTCTCTTTGAACGATGCAGAGTTTTCCACTCATGGATTCACAGGAATGAGTATTTCATTATCGTCTTCTGAATTGGATGGAAACACACAGATTGCCGTTGGAACTTCACACATCCCTTATTTAAGGGTCATCATTACAAAGATCCCCGATAATTTGGAACTGTTACTTTCACAGTTGAAAGAGTCAGAATCAGGAAGACAGGAATTATCAACAGCGACACAGCGTGGCTGTATCCTGGGCAACTACCTGACCTTATCCCCACAGGATAAGTTCTCACAGCCAAAGATCATCTGGAGAGACGACCAATCGGGTATTTGGATCAGTGGAGACGATGGTATCATTAGAGGTTTAGAGTTGAAGAAAGGCTTAATGGTGAATGAGCTCGTTCATAACAAAAACCAAAGAATCAAGTGCTTATCACTGTTCTCTGTTGGTGATAAAGAGCTACTGATCAGTGCTGGCATTGATAAAAGAGTTGTTGTATGGAATTGAATATTTATATCTATAGAGTTATATATATATTTATGATTTAATTGATTTCTGGCGTAGCTTGAGCAACAGGAAAAGAGTTCTCATTGTCAGTGTAATTTGATCCTTAAACATAAAGACAAATCCCTGCACCAGGACACCCTTTGTCAGCTGTGGTAAGATGCCTTTCCAGAGGGAAGCGAATCCTTCATTTGCAACGAGGTATCTCAGGATTGACTGGAATGATTTCAGATGCTCGTTATTGACATCGTCGTTCTTCTGCAGCAGGACCTTGGCTATGATCAGAGGCTGAGTTATGATGGTCGCAAGCATCTTGGAGCACACTCCCAGGAAGAAGTTCTCGTGAGGGTTCAGAATCGAACGGCCATTGAATAAAATCGTTTTCAGTCTTTCAAATGTGGCATAGGTGATCGAAGGATTGACGGTCAGGACCATGGAGACTTTGAGCCCACGCCAAAGACCGGTTGGGCCGTCTTCCTTTAAGATGTTCTTCGCAGTGGCCAGCATAGAAGGATTCTTCTCAGGGTTTGTCTGCTGTCTCGTAGAGATGACGCTGATTGGGGAGGTGAACAGCTGGCCAATGGCAGCAGCGACCATACCCAAGAGCAGCTCTTCAGGGGTGGAGTTCGCTAATGCCAGTTTGCGGACTGTCTTGAAACGTCTCCAGTGGCTCCGGACAAAGGAATACCAGTAGAAGTATGTGAAAGATTGAACGGCAGAGGAAAGCAGCGACGAGGACAAGCCTTTATATAAACCAGTTATACCCTTTTTTTCCACAATCTTTATGAAACAGTCATAAGAATCCTTATAGATTTCGTCATCGTCCTCATCTGCATCCTTTAATTGTGTCTGGATCACAGTCTTGATGAGATCCAAGGGATAGACGATGGTGTTGGCAATGATCGAAGCTGACGCTCCGTAGACAGCGTTTTCCAATGACATCTTAACCTCTCCCATGGCAAAAGAGAGAAAGAGCCAAAGAACGAAAGAGGAATCAGTCTTACTTATACTAAAAGATGGGGTTCCTGGAAAGCAACCGAGGCCGAAAAGCGTTGGAAAATCCGGGGCAAAGCGGCAAAACCCTCAAAGCTCTAAGTGGGGCAGGGAGGGGAAAGATTACGTAAGAGGCGCGCTACCGATTACGTAATCCGTCACATTACATAATCAGGAAGATATTGCTTACGTAATCACATATATACAGGTGTATAGCTTTTATGTATTAGAATCTTACTTCATGGGGCAGCACTCTGTGGTCTCTTCCGTCCGGGCGAACACTCTCTGAGTTGTCTCTCGCCATTGCTTTTCTCATATCAAAGGCGTCCTTTTGATCGTCAATTTGAGAGGTATTAGCTGGATAAGAATCCTCACCACCATAATAGCCAACGACTCTTCTATATACTGAGTAACCCAACTTTTCATACATCTGAATTGCTAGTTTGTTTGTGACTTTAACAAACAGATCAACAAATCTCGTTTCATGAGGCTTGGCATCTGTCATGTACTCTAAGTTATTACAAAGATATGAAGCCAATCCAATTCTTCTGTAATGAGAATCAACAGTAACAGCAGTGATATGTGTATGCCATAGTTCCTTCTTACCTTCAGTCTTGCCCATCATGTAGCCTGATATTGAGGACTCTAGTTCTGTAGATTTGAAGAAAAGTGATGGCCATTCTGTCAAGTACTCCAGGTAAAAGGCAATGTTGAAATTCTCTGTTAAAGGGTCAAGATTTACAGAGTTTAACTGGAAGAGGTCCGTTGCCTGGAAAGGTTTAAGTGAGGTCATCTCTTTATAGCTTGTATAAACTCGTCTGTGTTTGTATGGCTTGTATGGCTTGTATGTCTTGGTGTGGGCATTCTATGTGATAAATTTCCGCGATCAACAAAACTTTCCACTCTCCACTCCATACACACACAGGCAGCACAAAATGACGAGATTTAGAGGTTGTATTGATATTCATTCTGGCCAAGTGAAGCAGATCGTCGGTGGTACTTTATCAAAGGACGACTCTTCAGAGGATAAGGCCTTAGCTACAAATTTCGTCTCAAACCTACCATCTTCTCACTACGCTCAGCTCTACAAAGATAACCAAGTGCTCGGGACGCATGTGATTAAGCTTGGCTCAAATAAAGAGAACGACTTAGTAGCCCTGGGGGCCCTAAAGACATGGCCGGGCCAACTGCAGATAGGAGGTGGGATCAACTTCGACAATGCCAAGTACTGGCTGGACAACGGTGCTTCACATGTCATCATAACCTCATGGCTGTTCCCCAGTGATGAGTTTGATCAGACAAGATTGGACGACTTGGTGGCATTGATTGGTAAGTCCAGGATCGTCATTGACCTAAGTTGCCGTGTCAAGACGATTGACGGTGTTAAGAGATGGTTTGTGGCTACAAATAAGTGGCAAAACATAACAAACTTTGAGCTGACGTCTGAGACGTTTGATCATCTCTCAAAGTTCTGTGACGAATTCCTAGTTCATGCTGCCGATGTCGAGGGCTTATGCCAGGGTATCGACGAGGAGCTGGTTGAGAAGCTCAGCGAGTGGTGCAGAATCCCAATCACCTACGCTGGTGGTGCAAAGTCGCTAGACGACTTGAACAAGGTTGAGAAGCTCTCCAATGGCCATGTTGACTTGACCTTTGGAAGTGCCCTGGATATCTTTGGAGGCAAATTAGTCAAGTTCGAAGACGTCTGTTCTTGGAATTCCATTCATTAAAACTTTATATACCTAATAGAAGCCTTGGTCGTAATCTTGGTTGTACTGTGTCTGGCCGTACTGCGTAGCATCACCCCATTGTGTCTGTGCCTGATTGTCCTGGTTCTTACCGTCGTTGTCTAGCTCTACAACGATACCAGCAATTTTCTTCTGGAGGACCTCGATTCCTCTTATGACGACCTGGTCAGGTGTCAAGTTCCCCACTGTTTCCACGTCAAGGTAGAACTTGTTTGGTACTGCTGAGTAGTCAAACGGATCGTCTTTGTTTGGTGCTTCTTCAAACTCGGCATTCTTGGACACCGGCCACTCCTCTTCGACGCTCTCTTCGTACCAGTAGTCCGTGTGCTTCAACTTGTTCCAGGGATCGTATTCAAAGCCAATAGCAGCACAAGGCGACCACTTTGCGTGCTCCTTGGAGATACCCTTCTTGGCGATACATCTCACTTTCAATTGCTGGTGCTGTCTCAGCTTACAAATCAGAACACCGTTTTCGGCTTTATCCAGAATGATTGGGTGGCCGATGTTGAACTGTGAATTTGAGCTGACAATGGTCAAATCTTTGGAGTAAACGTTTTGGATACCCTCGCCATCACCACGAACATCTAAACTAATCTCAACAGAGCACTTGGTGCAGTAATCGTCGCAGGTACAGTCACGGGAATATTCAAGACGGTCAACGTCTTCACTTTGTAGTGGGATCAGACCCAGTCTGTGAGCGATGAACTCATCTGCTAGCACAGAGGTATTCACTTCAATTTCAACAGAATCAATTGCTAACGTTGGAATCTCTGCGATCATTGTACGACGTAACGAGTTTCCCAGTGCCAAGTCCACGTTTGACAGGACAAAGTCGACCCTGTCATCTTCGATAGCTCTGATCGTAAGAGCAATGTCACTCATCTTTTCTCCCCTTTTCTAATTATCTGCTTACCACTTTGTTTGTATTTGATAGTCTCGAGCAAGTCGACAACGAATTTTGTGCAGATTCGCGGGAGGCCCCGGATAACACCCGGACACCTCTGCGGTCGGGGGCGGGGGGTTTTTGTGGATGATTATGCGCTTTTGTGGATGATTTCGATTTGTGTAATTATACGTTTTTGTGGACTCTTACACTACACACACAAAGAGATGGCACAGCAACTACAGCTACCAGACCTGCGGTTTGAGTCGTCCTTCCGCCGGTCCCTGAGGGCCAAGGCCTCCGTTGGTATCAGCCAGGAGCCACTGCCAATCACACCGTCCATTGTCATCCAAGTAATACTAAAAGATGTTATACTGATGCCACTGATCCAGGGAATAGCATGGTCCTCGGTGCTACTGCTAGCCAAGCCGTGGCTATCGCTGGCTGCGCAGCACGGCCGCAAGCTCGGTGTTCAGTTGTACGACTCGTTGGGATTTAACAAGAGACAGTTCCTATATTAATGAAAATATCATGCTTATTTATGTTTGTTTTAGTAGGAAGCGTAGTCTGTGTTATCGTTAGACCATTGGCCTCTGTAGCCACCACGGCCCTGGCCCTGGCCTCTGCCACGGCCACCACGGCCACGTCTGTTGCTATTGCCAAAGTCTGGTCTGCTGTTACCAAAGTTTGGTCTGCCATCGTTTCTTTGGTTTAAAGTGAAGGCAGGTCTCATTGGACGCTTCTCGGTAGCAGAGTTAGAGATGTTGTCGAAGAACGACTTCTTCTTGTCATAGGCAGGCTCTGTTACTTCAGTTGTGTCCTTTTCCCTCTGTAGCTCATCCTTCTCCTCAGTGTCGAATTTGGCATTTGAAGACTCAAAATCAAAGTCAGAGTCTGGAACAGAGGCATCTGCAAAGTTATTGACCTGTCTCGGTTGCTGCTGGTATTGGGGTTTACGCTGGTAGACTTTCTCTTCTTTAGCAGGCTTCACTTCCTCCTCCTCTTCTTCTTCGTCAGAGCTCTCATTCACAGGCTCGTATTTCTCCCTTGTAGTTGTTGCTGGGGCCGCAGCTGGGGCTGGGGCTGGGGTTGTAGCTGGGGCAGGAGCGTCGTCCAACACCGAGAGGTCTCTGACATCTGAACCTCTGAAGACGACAACCGGGTAAGTGTCATCAACAGCAGGGATTTCCTTGGATGGGTCACCGATTCTGCCTTCTGTTCCATATGGCTTAACGTTCTTTAATGTCACCGTTGCCTCTTCACCGTTAACGTCGGACAAAGTACCAACGTAGCGAATTCCCTTGGAGGAGATCAGTGAGATGGTCTTACCGATGTACTGTGACATTTTTCTTTAACTACTTGAAATTGCTTCGTTTGCTTTTGTTAAGGCTCTTTGGCTTCTGGAAGGTTTCCCGATTTTTTGGTGGAGATTTGACTTCTGCCATATTTCGAAAGTGTCAATAAGCGCATCTGCATACAAAAACTTTCCAGCTGGCTTCTCAGCCTTTAATAGCCGTTAATTACCACGGTGAAAGATAAGAAACGAAGAGGCAGAGGAACGGTTTTAGGATGGTCGACTATATGGAATTACAGAGGAGGGCTTTTGAAGCGCAGTTTGGCTCTTTAGAGTCGATGGGGTTTGAAGACAAAACGAAAAAAGAGAGCGATGAGCATCAGTCTGATAGTGGGGACAGTCAAAGCGAACAGAATTCTGAGGTAGAAGACGAAGAAGAGGGATCAGAAGAAGAAGATGATGATGAAAGTTCTGGTGATGAAGAAGAGGAGGAGGAAGAGGAAAGACCCAAGGCCGTGGTTGTCAAGTTCAACGACTCCGTAAGGGACTACACAGCACCTACAAAGCAAGAGCTGAAGCTATTAAAGTCTGGTAAAGCAGCACCAACTAAAGAGAAAGTACTACCAAAGATCAAACAGAAGAATGCCAAGGAAGATGATGTGAACTTACAGAATGACCTGGAATTACAAAGATTCTTAGACGAGTCACACATCTTATCAAATTTCCAGCAACAGAACTCTGGTGCTGATTTAACACTACAGACCCTAAACTCCAACGATGGTATCATTGGTAATGCCAGAAGGCACACTTTGGACTCTCGAATGAAGCAAATCTCGAGTGTCAATTCTAATAAAGTTGGAAAGCTGGAGAAGATGCCAATCTCTATGCGTAAGGGTATGATCAAGTCAAGGGTCGAGAAGATTGCTAAGTATGAGCAAGAAGCCAAAGACGGTGGAATCATCTTATCCAAGTTGAAGAAGGGTGAGTTCAGAAAGATTGGTGGTTCGTTATCAATCGACGAGAGAATCGGTGTTGGTATTAAGTCAAAGCTCGATAGCAAGAAGAGAACCTTCAGAGCTAAGGGTTTGAAGATCAACAGCGTAGGTAGAAGCACAAAGAACGGGCTGGTCATCAGCCAGAGAGACATTGACAGAATCAATGGTCCTAGTAAAACGCAGAAAAAGAGACGTTGAGCTGTACATACAAATACAGGCGAGAAGTACGGGGTAAGTGTAGCTTGATAGGCGATTTCTTGGCAGGGTTTCTACGGGGCCCTGGGCCAGCCCAGGGGCCATCCCAGCGAGCTTATTCATATAAACCAATTAGGCAACGAGTCACACTACGACGAGACACCGGGAAAGTGGCACTCTAAAGCCACCGACAGAGGAAAGGGTGGCCCACGTGGGCTGCGTGGGCTCTTCGCTACAATGAGAGCGCGACTTTCTTTTAAAGTCACAAGAGCGTTAGAAGTGTGAAGAACAGCAGAGACAACGGGGTATACACAGAAGGACAAGTAGCCAATAAGCCAGACAAAATGGACCAGACGTGGATGTTTGAAGGGTCGAACAACTACCACGACGGGTTCCTCAACTTCGACTCGCCGGGGAACACCTCCGCACGCCAAGATGAAGGCTCTCCAGTCGAGCCCCATCAGAAGCCCAGTACAACGAAGCAGCCCGACTACTTCACCCAGTCAGATCACACAATCAACATGCTCGATGCGAGCCTACACTCCTCATTCAATGACCACAAGGATACAGAGATCTCGAGCTGGCCTATGCCGGAATTGAGCGACATTGATATGACCGCAATGGACCACTTCCTACCGAGTAACCAGGTTTCTATCCCACCAACTCCGACTTCGTTCGAGGTTACAGGCAAAAGCTATATGGCACATTACTCGCCTGCTCTCGGTGAAGAGTCAAGCGGGTCCATAAGACCAGACGTTGTGTTCACACCGTTGGTATCACCTGCGGTGACACCACACGATGCAGCAATTAACCGTTCGGTGGGGAACAGTGGGTTCTTTTCACCACTGACTTCGCCAGCACTCGAGGCCAAGTCGCCAGTGAGGAATGCAAAGAAGGCAACGTCAACCACTGACAAGAAGTTCTCAAAGAGGAGAACTCCCGGTAGTACACCAATAGTTGGTCCAACAGTCCCTGGAAGGATTGCTAAGAACTCCCCAGTTCTGAAAGCCAAAAGGTCTTCTTCCTATGCTAATAACATTGCAATTCATAGTGCATCGAACACCCCACTGACCACGCCGTCCTTATTGGGTAACACGAGGACAGACTTCTCGAAATTGCCAGATAGTGCTGCTGCAGATTCAGTTATGGCTCCGCCAAAGACCACTACAAACGTATTAAGAAGAACACGAACCAAGTCTAATGGCTCACTGAACCAGCCAGCTACGCCTACGACCTTAATGAACTTCAAACTAGAATCGAATACGAACGCCAATATGATCAAATCGCCTGTTATCCTCCCTTCAAATGACTCTTCAAGACGTTCATCACTTTCCACATTGGGTAAGGTACGCTCCATCCCACCAGACACGTCGTCTGCCTCTCGTACAAATAACGATGACGAAGAAGACCTCCATACTAAGAAAACTTCCCACAAGCTGGCAGAACAGGGACGTCGTAATAGAATGAACCAAGCAATCGCAGAGCTCGGTACGATGATCCCAGAACAGCTACAGCAAGCTGTAGCGATCCCAAGTAAAGCTACAACGGTTGAACTAGCAACAGAGTATATTCAGAGGCTGGAAAGAGAGGTCTTACTGCTGAGAGAAAGGCTGAGACAGCAGAGTGATTCTGTAAGTAATGAGAGTATCTCTCCGTTGGAAACTACAGAAAGCTGATATATAAAAAGAAGCCGACCATTATCGTATCTATCTGGATTATATGATACAGATAACACAGGGAACATTAGAAAGGGTTGCTAGAAGTCTAATAATAAACATAATTTTAATCTCATAGTCACCACATAGAAGTTTTCCAAGTAGAAATATGTACTTTGAATTAGCTGGCTATTTCTTACGCGCAGCCTATATTTTAAACTATACAATTCCATTTTCCAGATTCTGCTCTATCTCTGCATCATAGCCAATAGTATATCATGAGCATTTGGAAATAGTTTCATACTCAAACCTGGCAAGCTATCTCGGTCTCTCAAAAAACGGCGGTTCCCCTGTGCAGCCTGCAGCGCGCGCATGTCTACAAAATCCCAACACCCGTACACCACCGGTGTTTTCGAGAGACAAAAAAGCACACTGAAAATTTTTCACCTTCCTTTTCCCCTACTTCGAAAGCTCAACCACAAACTAACAAAGAAAAAATGGCTGTAAGTTCCCCTCTTTTCTTAAACTAAGACATTATGGAGCTCCTAAAATTCACTTGTGTTTACCATATTTGGGAGTGTTGACGATGTCATGAAATTTGAACTACTTTCTGGGTTTGGAAGCCTATTGTTATGAGTACTGGAGAAGTCCTTTGTCCGTTTAAGTCTACCACTTTTTTCATAAAAGATAGACTTTCATGGTAGATAACGACTTTGTTGATGGTTTGCTCTATGGCTTTCTCTTTGTTCTACTGAATCCATTCAGTGCTCAATGCCCATTTTGTATGTTTTTACAACATAACGTTGTTTGCATTTTTACTGCACAGGCTTATTGTCTCGTTGGACAATTAGAGATTATTTAGCTGCTTTCCTCTTGTTTTGAAACGGGGTGTTCCCTTTATCCCATGGGGACACTTTGTTTTACCTATACAATGGAAGAATATTTTGACTAACAAATCTCCATGACCATAGCCATCCAAGAAAGTTGCTCCAGCACCATTTGCCCAAAAGACCAAGAAGTCTTCTGCCTCTAAGAACCCATTGGCTGAGTCTAAGCCATTGAAGTTCGGTATCGGTCAAGCCGTTCAGCCAAAGAAGAACTTGTCCAGATTCGTCAGATGGCCAGAGTATGTCAGACTTCAGAGACAGAAGAAGATCTTGAACTTGAGATTGAAGGTTCCACCAGCTATTGCTCAGTTCCAGCACACCTTGGACAGAAACACTGCTGCTGAGGCTTTCAAGCTCTTCAACAAGTACAGACCAGAGACCAAGGCCGAGAAGAAGGAGCGTTTGACCAAGGAGGCTGCTGCTATTGCCGAGGGTAAGACCAGACAGGAGGCTTCCCCAAAGCCATACGTTGTCAAGTACGGTTTGAACCACGTCGTCTCTCTTATCGAGAACAAGAAGGCCAAGCTCGTCTTGATTGCCAACGACGTTGACCCAATTGAGTTGGTCATCTTCTTGCCAGCTTTGTGCCGTAAGATGGGTGTCCCATACGCCATCATCAAGGGTAAGGCCAGACTCGGAACCTTGGTTCACCAGAAGACCTCTGCCGTCGCTGCTTTGACTGAGGTCAAGGCCGAGGACGAGGCTGCTTTGGCCACCTTGGTCTCCACCATCAACTCCAACTTCACCGAGAAGTACGAGGAGAACAGAAAGCACTGGGGTGGTGGTATCTTGGGTGCCAAGTCCCAGGCTAAGCAGGACAAGAGAGACGCTTTCGCCGCCTCTATCGAGAAGAACTAAGTCCTCTTCTGACTACTTGTATAATAGACTTTTTAATGGGATACGGAACAGGAAACTAAGCTGTAGTGCTCACCGTTTGTTAATTGTAGGCTATTCGGTGCAAGTGCCACAAAGCTGTGTTGTTACACAAAAGGGTTTCGAGCACGCGCACCTTTTCGGCCCCAGCCAATGAACGCTCTGGAAAATATGCTTTACGCGCGCGAATCGAAAAAACAGTTCATATCGAGGAAAAAGTGCAAAGTAAACACAAAAAAACCCTTCGTATCAAGCGAGTTCACCTAGTCAAACTAAATTATAATCAAAATGCTTGCTACTCTTGCTGAGGCTCTCGAGGAGCTTAAGGAGGCTTTCGTCCCAACCGTCGCTAAGGCTGAGTCCGAGGAGGAAGAAGAGGAAGAAGAGGAGGAGGAAGATGAGGATGAGGATGAGGAGGCCGAGGGTGGTGACCCACTCGACATCCTCAAGACCGAGTGTAGCGAGGACCACCACATCAAGCCATACGTCCACCACTACGCTGAGTGTGTCGAGAGAGTCACAAAGCAGCAGGAGGACCCAGACTACGAGCAATTGCACTACAAGGAGGACTGTATCGAGGAGTTCTTCCACTTGCAGCACCACCTCAACGACTGTGTTGCTCCAAGATTGTTTGCAAAGCTTAAATAAGCAACTTGTTTCCTTTCATTTCCGTTCTTACAAAATAAAAGAAGCTGCCCGAGTAGCAAGGATACACACCATATAGTTATCTGTCTCTACTGAGCTCTTCATTTTTCTCTTAAATCTTTTTGTTATTGGTTTTAATTAATCATCATCATGAATTTTGTATATATACAACACACTATTTGCATTGATATTCTTCTATTTGTCGTAGAAATGGGACTTGGTGTCTGCGAGCTGAAATCGTGCCATCCGGGAGGGAGATAGTCTCGGGAAATTAGTGGATGCTCTATATTTTAGAGGAGGTTTTTGCTCTACTGAGCTGAATGACACCTCCCAGATTGCTCGAGTTGTCTTTATAAAGCCGTAAATGTGTCGCACAGTGTGTAATGGGCTGTGGATGGCTTCTTAAAACCCCCCAAAGTCGGAATTCCCTTGAACAAGCCAGGATTTCAGGAAACCCCCGAGAGTTCACGTTCATTAACCTCAATTGGTCACTGAGAACTCACTTCCAAGTAGTAATCCTCGAGATCCCGATCCAATGGACTGGTTCCAGAAGATTGCAGAGGTGGATCAGTATAAAAGAGCATTACCTTCCATTTGGATATTTACTGCGAAGACCTGTAATTTGTGTGGTTTATAAATGATGAACAGTGCTGGACTGTACTAAATTGCACTGAATTGCCCATCAGAGCCATGGATTGTCCGCTACTGGAGAGGTTAATGAGAGATATTGGAAAGCACATGCTAACCCAAGAACTTTCCACGCTACCTCAGCCCTTAATACCCACAAATTATCCAAAAAAGACGATTGGCGTCATAGATTAACAGAGCCAAACAATCAGCTTTCATAATAAAATATTTCACTAGGCGACATACAACTTTACTGCCTTATATGTTCCTTATAGAACGAATGAAGAGGTGGTTGCGAGCGCGCGCCCCACGGCTGAATGCTTTTTTTTTTTTATTTAACCTGAATTACGTCTCATTGTCTTTGATCCTTTCCCTTTATTCTTGGTCTTTCCCTATTGAAATGTGCAATGTTTGAGTTTCCCACGGATGATATACAGCTTGCGTTTAGAAAGTACCGTAAATTAGAGCGTGAAGCCATTTCTCAGAGGCAGAGGACAAGAGATCAGCAACGGCATATAAGAAACTCAAAGAGAAGGAGGAACAGTAAAACCTTGGAAAGCTTGGATCCAAAGCTTCGAAAAGTCGAGTGGAAAAGTGGTATTAGTGTATACAGAGCAGTGGGTTCCCTGTTTGACCCCTTTGATAACTCTGATCGGAAAGACACTATCCAGAGAAAGAAGTACTTCCCCGAGGACACTTTCGAGCACTGGCACTTGGAAAGAGAGATCAATAAGAATGTCCAGAGACACGAGCTTGGTAACAAAGTGAATGCTAAGGATGAAGCTCTCTTCAGCTCTGAGGACGAGGACGAGGAAGAGGAAGAGGAAAAGGAGGAGCACGACGACGAGGACGGTGATGATGAGGATGATGAGGGCGATGAGGACGAAGGTGACCTCGTGGATCAAAGAGTCAAGGACAACACGCCCTTCATTGACATGGCATCCACGAGGATGATCATCAAGAACAGTGGGTACGAGATACTGCCATACACGCCCTCGAGGGCTTCGAGCCACGAGAAGCACATTTCTTTCTTGACGATTCCGTTCTCACAGTTTAATCGTCATTTGAACAACTTGATGAACCTGCTACATCTGAGCATCCTGAGACGTAACTGGGAGCTCGGGTATAAGGTGTTCACCACGCTGATAAGGCTGCCACACGTTGATATTCGAGTTATATGGCCGTTCGGGCTGGAGATTCTGACGAGGCTAGCTGAGCAACGGTACAAAGAAGACAATGTCTCTAACTTAAACGTTAATTTGAAGCTCTTCAAAGATGAAGAGTTCCTTCAGTGGATGGTGAATTTCTATCCAATCTTAATCTCAAATTATAAGATCAAAACGAGTAAGCCTCTACCTTACCGTAAAGGTTCTAAGTACACTGCACCGATGTTTATTGTCAGCTTGATCTGGACGTTACTGTACAAACAAAAGTTTGAGGCTCTAAATGAAAAACTCTCAGATTTACTATTAATGAACCCATACATCAACGATGGTATTTTTTATTTCATTCAAGGGCTATCATATCAACTGGAGGCTTCTTATCTCTCGCAAAAGGAGCAAGTTGATAAAGTCAAAGTGGAAAAACTGATAACTGACGCAAAGAAATTCTACCAACAAGCTAAGCTATTGGGTGCAGTATTCCCAGAAAAGCTGATGGAGATTGAGCTAGATTTAATAAAGACCAACTACGAGGTTAAAGATGAAAAAATGGAAGATAATGAGCTCTCATTTGATGATAACGATTTCAAGAGATTACGTAATCTATCAGGATCTGATAGTGAATGAAATTTATAGTCATAAAGCATTAAAAGTAAACAAAATTAGAAAGTAACTGTAGGAGCTGTGCCTCTTGGCACTGAAACCTTCTCAATCTTTGCCGTTTGGTATTGAGATAAGTGTAAAGTGAACTCATCGGAGTTGTCCTCGTTAGAAAGCTTGAATAGAGTCCAATCAGGTGGTATAAACGCATTCTGCGGTAATAAAAGAACATCTGGCTCTTCATTTAACTCTTGTTGTTGGGGTTGTGGTTGGGGTTGGGGTTGCAGCTGTTCTTCTTGAAGTTCTTGTGGTTCCTGTAGTTCTATAACTTCTTGGACTACTTGGTTTTCCACCGGAGGCTGCTGTTGAGCCTCTGTGAAAACCGGTGCTCTACACATCGGACACACTTGCGATCTTTCAAACCAGCCTTTAAGACATCCCATATGAATGATATGACCACATTGAAGCTTCTTAGGATATAGACGTTCACCTTTACTAACTCCAACCGTTGTCATATCATCTCTACAGATGATACACAAATTGTTATCTGATAGATCATCTTCGGTGGCATCAGCAAGCTTGGAATCAAGCTCCTTTGAGGCTTTTCTGTATCTCTGCAGCTCCTTCAATTGCGTAGATAGGTTGATAACGTTGAAAAGAATGTCCTTGAAGAGGTATAATGGGTATCTGTAAGGTCCCAAAAAGGTATAAAGCAAGAATGAGTAGATCGTCAGCATCATCACTGTGTGAGCAATTCCAAGTAGCTTCATGTATAGCTTCTTACTCTCCATGCTTTCCTCATGGGGATTTGCAGCTAAATAGGCAACCTCCCATGTGTTTAGTGCAATCTTAACACTCTCAACTAGAAGTTCTAGTAAGAGTATTGCAAATTCAAAACCAAACGCAAAGTAGACATCAGGGTTGTTACCAAACGTATACTCTGCACATGAGTAAACCATTCCAAAGTCAACATAGAGTAAAAGCACCAACGTTAGCAGGTTTCTCGTTAGGATGATCTGTGCCGGTGATGTTGCATGCTGGAAAATCGACTCATAGCGATCGTGCAGTATCCAGTGGAAGACTTTTATGAACAGTAAGATCAAAGTCAGGAACCCTGGAACCAGTAAATAATCGTTGCTGAACATCGTCAGCGCAAACATGCTGTTCAAAACGGTGAAACGTGATCTCTCGTAGATGTGCTCAATCTCAATGAGACGTAATTCACCGAAGAGGACGACTTGGAGCAGCTTCCCCAGAATCACAGCGACCGACACGAGCCAATTGACCAGAACCAGCGTTCTGAACCCCTCGGATAACTGAACAGCAGCAGCATAGAATGTTGGGCTTTGCTGGAGAATCGGATAGACCGTTAGCACAACCAGTACATTGCTGGCCTTTTTTCAGGTTAGTACTTTCGAGCCTCGGAGCCAAGGGATTTCAACTTACCACAAAATACGCAATAAACTGCCCCGTGTACGACAACGAAGGCATCTTTATCTTCTTACCAAGCTTTATGCCTTTCCTCTCTGCAATTTCCGGTCTTCTCTAATCTTCTTGGGTCGGCTTTGATGTGACAGTGTGGAGGGCCCTGCCCCGGGGGTTTCGCGAAAAGTTTCGCGAATGCGTGTTTTATTTCAGGCTATTAGGTGGCGTACACTTCTGAGCTTGGCTGTAGCGCAGATGTCGAAGTTGATGAGTTAACTATGAGTGGGCTAGGACTTAAGCTGGGGTCTCTGTTCATAAGGCAGATATCTAAGCCTATAGCTGTGAGTTTTCTGCTTCTTCTTCCGTTCTGTCTCGGCTGGGATACTAACACATGACAGAACGCACTTAAGGCACAAGCTAAAGAGCATAAAGCTTTCAGAAAGCTCTGTATATCGCTGGCACAGGGAGTGCACAAGGCAGATGTGAGTCTTCGGATGAAGCTTCTGGGTGAGAATGTCTCGAGTAAAGTGCGTCCTTTGAACGACAACAGAGCCATTGAAAACTGTGCCAACTTCTTATCTGAAACGTTTGTCTTTGCAGTTGCCGGTTCCATCATTGTATATGAAGCCAACAGACAGAGACAAAAGGAGCTTACAAGGCGAGAAGCCGTTGAGGACGATATAAAGACTCTGCAGTATGAGATTGAGTATCTGAAGAAGAAGCTCGTTGCATACAACGTTAGGTTGGACGATTATGTCCCACTGAAAGATGCTAAACCAAAGGTCTTAAAACTAGATGAGCACGGTAACATGATTGAGATTCACCAAGAGATTCACCAAGAAATGGATAAAATAAATGCCAGGATCGATGAACTGGACAAGAAGGTCCCTCCAAGCTCAGCACCTGAAACAAAATAACACTACAGCTTGTATATAGAAAGCATTGGAGTTTATACTGCCATACACACCCACAGATTGACTACACAGACAGTCAGAATACGCATATTCAACACACAAGCACTGTAGAACACTAACACTCAGCACTTTAGAGACTTGGTATTAATTAGTAGTGCCCATTATAAAGAGCAGCACTCCGAGTTCCGAGGGTGTCGCGACCCCGGGTCTCCGCCCCCCGTCGCGCACGTCTCTGCCGCATCGGTTGCCAGGGCTACGAGAATTCGTCAAAATAAACAAAGCATAAGCACGAGAAAAAAGCACCGCTGGAAGTCTCTACGATTTGGGAGTTTGGGATAGTTTTATCAGCATTACACCGTATATATGAGGGTATTAATATACATATAAAAGTACAACGTGGTTTCCTTGATACCAAACTTCACGGAGAGAGTATAACCAAGCAGAAAGCCACCTTTGATCATAGACAAATAGATATAAAAAAGAGAAGATACAGGAAATAAAAAGAACGAAAAGGAGGCATGGGTGGTGGGGATACCACAGCCCAGGCCTCCCATGGGAAAAAGACAAAAACTTCGATCATAAAATAAAGTAGAAGAAACAACAAATAAAAAGAAGGACAGAAAGACGGGGAAACAACCCCATAACGCAGTCCCAGTGGGCCGTCTAGGACCAGGGAGACGTATCAGCTGTTATACATGGCTTTCCCCACTCTGTTTTCTACTGTTCTATTCCGATTACTTGTGAGCCTTCTTCTTCTCAACCTTCAACAAGAGAGCCTATAGCGGAGTTAGTAAAATGACATAAGTAACACAAAAGCAGACAACGTACCTTGTTGATGTGTGGCAAGACACCACCGTAGGCAATGGTGGCCTTGATGAGGGTATCCAATTCCTCATCACCTCTGATGGCAAGCTGCAAGTGTCTTGGGGTGATTCTCTTCAACTTCAAGTCCTTGGCGGCGTTACCGGCCAACTCGAGCACCTCAGCGGTTAAGTACTCAAGCACAGCGGTCAAGTAGATGGCGGCTGTTTCAGCATGTTAGTAAATGGCTCTGGACAGCGATGTGCGTGGCAGACTTACCCTTAGCACCAACACGGATCTTGTTTTGGGCAGTTCTCTTTAAGAATCTTTTGACTCTACCAACCGGGAACTGCAAGCCGGCTCTTGCGGAGTGAGACTGAGATCTGATACCACCGTCCTTGGCTCCGGACTTTCCCTTACCACCGTGAACTTTTCCAGACATTTTTGCTATAAATTTGCTTCTAAAGCGTTTGTTGTTGTTACGGGGGTGGTGTTGTTTAGGGAAGAAAAAGTAAACAAAGAGGAATTCGCGCTAAAGCTCCTTCCGAGGAAGAAAAAAAAAAAAAACGAATTCGCGGAAGACACTGCGCAGGGAGGGTAACCCCCATCTCAGACACCGCAATCTACCGCAGAGTTATCTACGAGTTATTCAGTCATCTAACTGTACATACAATTTCGTTGTCAGCAGCTATATACATGGATCGTCATTGCTGATTTATGTGTGTTTTTTTATTCTTTGGGTAGGGTGCTCAAGCGTCAAGCTTAGAACATACCACCACCCATACCACCCATACCACCTGGCATCTGTGGAGCAGCAGCTGGCTCTGGAACATCAACAATAGCACACTCGGTTGTGGCCAACAAGGAGGCGACACCGGAGGCATCGACCAAACCGGAACGGACAACCTTCAATGGGTCGATGATACCGGAGGCAATCATGTCGGCGAACTCACCCTTGGAAGAGTCGTAACCCTTGTGGAAGTCCTCACCGTACTCATCGATGATCTTACCGACGATTACGGAACCCTCCTCACCGGCATTCTCGATGATCTTTCTAGCTGGCTGGGAGATGGCCTTTCTGATGATGTCAACACCGAGCTTCTGGTCAAAGTTGTCGACCTTAACATCCTTCAAGATTCTGGAAGCCTTCAACAAAGCGGTACCACCACCTGGCAAGATACCTTCCTCAACAGCAGCTCTGGTGGCGTTCAAGGCATCGTCGTAACGGTCCTTCTTCTCACCAACCTCAACCTCAGAGGCACCACCGACCTTAACAACGGCAACACCACCGGAAAGCTTGGCCAATCTCTCCTGGAGTTTTTCCTTCTCGTATGAAGAGGTCAATTCGTCAGCAACAGATGCCTTGATCTGCTCAATACGCTGAACAATGTTCTCCTTGGAACCCTCACCGTTCAAGACAACGGTGTCTTCCTTGGTGATGGTAACAGAAGCAGCAGAACCGAGCAACTCTGGGGTGGCATTCTCTGGCTTGATGTCCAACTCCTCGTTGAAAACAGTACCACCAGTCAAGATGGCAATATCACCCAATGTGTTCTTCTTGTTGTCACCGAAACCTGGAGCCTTAACAGCACAGACGGAGATCTGACCTCTGATCTTGTTCAAGATACAAGCAGCAAGGGCTTCACCATCAATATCGTCAGCAATGATGAGCAATGGTCTTCTAGACTTGACGGCAATCTCAAAGGCTGGCAAGATGTCGCTGATAGCAGAGATCTTCTTCTCGGAAAGGAAGATCAATGGTCTCTCCAACTCGGCCTTACCGTTCTTGGTGTTGGTGACGAAGTATGGGGAGATGTAACCTCTGTCAAATCTCATACCCTCGGTGACCTCCAACTCATCTTCCAAGGTCTTACCCTCCTTGACGGTAATAACACCTTCCTTACCAACCTTCTCCATAGCAGAGGCAAGCAACTTACCGATGTGAGCGTCACCGTTAGCGGAGATGGTAGCAACCTGGGCGATCTCCTCGGAGGTGGTGATGTCCTTCTTGTTCTTCTGCAAGAAGTCAACAATGGCCTCAACGGCAGCCTGGGAACCTCTTCTCAAGTCCATTGGGTTACAACCAGCGGCAACGTTCTTGACAGACTCGGTGAAGATAGCTCTACCCAAGACAGTGGCGGAAGTGGTACCGTCACCGGCAGCCTCATTGGTCTTGGAAGCAACCTCTTGCAAGAGCTTAGCACCCATGTTCTCAAACTTGTCCTTCAAGACGATGGATCTGGCAACGGTAACACCGTCCTTGGTGATCTTTGGGGAGCCAAAGTCCTGCTCAATAAGAACGTTTCTACCCTTTGGACCCAAAGTGACAGAGACAGCATCGGCAAGAGTCTCAACACCCTTGAGAAGGGCAGCTCTACCTTCGACACCGAACTTAAGCTCCTTGTAGGAAACGTTTCTGGCGAGAGAAAGGGATTGCTTTCTAAGTGTTGGACGAGCAGCACTCAACATTATGAAATCAAAAAGTTAGTTAATTTGCTTTTATTGAAAGAAGAATTAAAAGTAAAAACGAAATGGTTTATATGTCGCCAACGGATTTGCTAGAATTTTCCACCGGAGGGGGGCGACATACGGTGGTGTACGGATGCGCGGCCCCCGTGACCCCACAAAAAACTCAGATCCACGATGATTTCAGGCTCAGTGTGAACTTTTTGATTTTTTTTTTCGTGTTATTCACGAGAAAATCAATTGCTGTTATAACTGGAAGAGATCTGGCCTGTAATACTCAGCTTATTACGTATATCTTAGCACTTCGCTGCCCACGATGGCCATCCATCGCGGAGGCAAAACTCTCGGCTCCGAGGCGGTTCGGGACACACAGGAGATCGCGAACACGTTTTATGGCCCATAGCCAAAGGGCTTGGGCTTCATGTTACGCTTCCTTATATACTCCCTTTGTCCAAATCTCTCTGCGTACTTACCACAGAGGGGTAAAACGAATTGAAGGATGGACGTGAATGACGGTACGTTGCGCTTCTTTATATTTCGAGTGACCTAAAAAAACTAACTGCTATAACTCAAAGGGTTCGCACCAATAGAGGCCATATTCTATACGGTTTTTCACCCAACAGAAGGTACAAAAGTTTCACACCAGGTCCCTGCTGGTTCTATCGTACCGACAAACAAATCAGACACGGTCTCCGAGCAGTTATTTGACTTTGATACCGTGAAGAACTACGTTATACCTAAAGCACCTTTATGTAATCGTCTTATAACATTGAAAGTTGGCCAGTACAGATTAGTTGGATTCCCAGTTTCTATATCGGGCTCCCATTACGCTAGAAACTCTTTTAGCTTCAATTTCTGCTTTGTCTTCAAGTACGGTGATAACTCCTTGCCGTTTGAAAATGACATCAGAAGACTTGGACGTGTCTTCACTAACCTCGAAGAACAGTATCAAATCTTATCAAAGAGAGAGAATGATTTGATATATTTCAAGAATATGGCATCATTGAACACTGCATCTGCGCCTGATAGTGTTGAGTCAAGTCCCGGTGGAGCCTCAGACGACACGAGGTCGTCTTCGATGGATTCAAACTTTACGGGTTCTAACTTAAATGGATCATCTACTTATGAACAAATCATGAACGAAGTACAAAATAACATCAACTCTTCAACACCTCTGGGTGTTAACAATAAGGATAACATGATGACTCTCGATTCAGTGGAGAGTCTTATTCAACAAATCTACCAAGACTTAAATAACTACTCTGAGTGCTTAATTCCAATTGATTCGGGTAACTCTGTTGATATCAAACTCTTACCTTTATTACCACCTCCCCCAAGAATCTCTCCAGAAGATGTGCCAATTTCGACTGTTAATTTAGAGAGTCTTGTTGATGTTAATTGGGACCCAACTATGTTAAAAATCTTGCCATTCATGAATGGTATTAATTCTGTCAAAAGGATCAGTTTATTAGCAAACTCGGATTACCATGTCGTGAAGAGTTGTATTCAGCATTTGATGTATTACCGTTGTATTATAATAATTGATATTTTCCAATTTTCTAACATCTATGCACCAACATCTGACATTGATCTGTTCTTATCAGATGGTCATATGGCAACTGAGTGTCAAGCCTATGTCGTTGCACCATCGATCTTCAAAGATATCCCATATGAAAATACAGCACATAAAGGTTCGCCAAGGAAGAGTCAAAGTGATAATGCCAGTTTAGGATCAAGTAAGAGAGCTGAATCTACCCTATCTCTACCGAAGAAATCAAAGAGAGAAACCGTTGTTCTACCGTCGAAATCTAAACTATTCTATCTTTATAGATCACTTCACCAAGGTCAAACAGTCAAGCAATGGTACAGAGACCACTCCTCGGACTTGGAGTTTGTTGACTTGAGAAGATTCTTGACGTTTGGTGTAATGAGAGGATTGATATATCGAGTACATTCATATCCTATCATTGACTCTTTAGTCACAAGCGAAGCAACACAGGATGCCCTTTTCAAGGACTATCTCGAGTCCCTTAATGTCACCAAAAATCAAAGGTCATCGAGCCTAAGAGAAAGTCCAGTGGTGAGACGTAATAACATATCTAACTTAACTGAACAGCAGAGACAGCAAGTCGCAGAGCTAACGAAGCTACTGAAGAACGCCAAGAGTCTGGACGCTCTCTGCACGGAGATGAACATGGATAGATCGTCACTAGAGGGACTGCTCAGGAAGATCGGTCCCTATAACGTGGTTAATGTCTGATACGCAACTAATAAAAGAATGGTTTTCCACTAGTGGGTAGTTTTGATGTTGCCATGGCAACATAGATCGCGAGCGCGGCTAAACGCGAAAGTGTAAACAAAATAAGCGCCGTCTTAAATCAACAAGCAAAAACGTAAACAAACAAAACACCAAGCAGACAAGGCAAACAAGCAAAGCGGTTGTGTTACAATGAGCTCTGAGAGCGAGAACATCCAGGTCTTTGTCAGGTGCCGAGGCAGAAACGCCAAAGAAACAAGCGCAAAGAGCCCCGTGGTTGTCCATGTTGACGATGAAGAAGGCGATGAGGTTGTTGTGAGCCCGTCAGACGACATGGGAATTACCGCCCAGCTGAACTCAAAGACGTACAAGTTCGACAGGGCGTTTGGCCCCATGGCTGACCAGAGGGCCGTGTTCAAGCACGTGGCGGCTCCGTTGTTTGACGAGTTTCTAAAGGGCTACAACTGCACGCTCCTGGTGTACGGTATGACATCCACTGGTAAGACCTACACGATGTCTGGTGAGAACAAGATGGTCAACGGCGACCCCAGCGACAAGGCCGGTATCATCCCGCGCCTGATTCTCAAGTTGTTCAATGTCCTCGAGGAGGCCGGGGACGACTACATCGTGAAGTGCTCGTTTGTTGAGTTGTACAACGAGGAGCTCAAGGACCTCTTGGGCGATGACTCGAACAAGAAGTTGAGGATCTATGACCAGAAGCCTGACCTGGCTGTGCCGTTTCCAGGGAGCAGCAAGTCCGCTATTCAGATCCAGAACTTGCAAGAAGTCATCCTCCAGGACGCTCCCCACGGCTTGAAGACGTTAGAGCGGGGCCTCAAGCTAAGGCAGGTCGCAGCTACGAAGATGAACGACGTGTCGAGCAGATCCCACACAATCTTCACCTTGAGCTTGTTCAAGCAGAACAGAAGCACCGGCGACCTGTTCCGCTTGTCCAAGATGAACTTGGTGGACTTAGCAGGCTCAGAGAACATCAGCAGGTCTGGTGCTCTGAATCAGAGAGCCAAGGAAGCCGGCTCGATCAACCAAAGTTTGCTCACGTTGGGCCGAGTGATCAACTTGCTCGTGGAGAAGAACAACCAGCACATCCCGTACAGAGAGTCCAAGTTGACCAGGCTCCTCCAGGACTCGTTGGGCGGACAGACCAAGACGTGCTTAATTGCGACGGTTTCGCCCGCAAAGATCAACTACGACGAAACCCTCAGCACGCTAGAGTACGCCAACAAGGCGAAGAGCATCCAGAACAAGCCCCAGCTGGGCCTCACCCTCGGGAGGGACTTGCTCCTAAAGGAAATCAGCGCAGAGCTGGCGAGAATGAAGTCAGATCTAAGCGCTACGCGGAAGAAGGACGGTATGTACATGGATAACGACAACTACCAGGAGATGATGACGGACATCCAGGAGTCCAAGACCGCGAGGGACGAGGCCCTACGGGAGAAGGAGATCTTGAAGAAGCAGAACGACTCGTTGAAGCTGCAGATACAGGAGTCGGAGGCCCAGAGCATCCAGCACATCACGATGATCAACACGCTCAACACCACGATAGACTCCTTGCACAACAAGATCGACCAGCAGAAGGAGAACGAAAAGAACTTGATGAGCTCAAGCTCGAAGTTCAAGTCGATCATCAGCACCATCAACGACAAGATCGCCACCCTGAAGACCTTTGAAGACGAGACCAAGGCTGAGGTCACCAACCTCATCAACACGCAGATCAAGGCCACGGTTGAGTCTGTCTCGGCCGTGCTTGACGACGCCGCAAAGCTACACGGCTCTCCAGCGAGCGTGGGCGAGCTACAAAGCGAGCTTGGTGTGATCTCGGAGTCCTTCAAGACCACCACGCTGGACGTGTTCAACCGAGTCCAGCGTGTCCTGGAGGAGTTCCCTGGAGCGTTGGGAGGCTTCACGGCCAGGCTAGCCGATCTCACGAGCGTTGTTGCTGAGTTTGAGACGGTTCTCGACGAGCAGTTCTCGAAGCTATCGAGGGACAACAACCAGTTCAAGAACGTGTTGACCGAGTCCTTGTTCCAGAACCACACCTCTCTGGTGAAGGGGATCGTCGCAGAGACCAACCAGCAGATCGAGGACGACGCCAACACGCTCCTCAACCAGTTCATTGACCTCTTGAGGGAGAACAACAACAGGCAGCAGTCGTTGGTGAGCGAGAAGATCAAGCTCGCCGTGGAGAAGTCCATGCTCTCCGAGAGGAAAGTCTTGGAGTCTGCGCAGACAGCGTGGGATGAGTCGACAAGAGGAATCATCAACTCGTGCGAGTCGCAGTCCAAGAGTGTTCAGCAGAAGTACGACGGGTACGTTAAGGACCTCTCCAAGCAGATTTCCAGCGTGCACAGTCTCTCGAAGACCTCTAAGACGTCTGTTGATGAAGAGTTTAGAAGGATTTCTAGCGTCATCGCTGACTTGAAGAACTCCAAGAAAATCCAGGAGAGCATCAGCAACATCCAGGAAGATGAGCTGATCCACACGGCGGTCCTCCAGAGCCTCTCTGACACCAGAAGGTCGATTGTGGACGTTGAAGATCTCTTGAATAAGAACATCGTACAGAAGGCCGGGGCTGAGCAGTTTGAGCCTAAGGATATGAATCAAATGATAAAAGAAATTGAATCTGAGCAGGCAGAGATCAAGAAAAAGCTACTCGCCACGGGGAAAACACCGAAAAGAGAGGCTCTTAAACTACCAACTCAGCAGATTATCTTCAATGGTGGCCGTTCTCCGCCTAAGTTCCAGCTGATTGGACAGCGGTTCCAGAGCTCAGAGAATCAGATGGCTCTTCAGAGGAAGAGAAAACCTGATGAAGACCACGATCTCCCAGCAGTTTCAAGAACAAAGCTTCCGAAGTTGTCTAGAAGTATGGCCCACAGACGAGGCGATCGATGAACAAAGAAAGCACAACAAATAATGTCTAATGCCCCCTACCAAGCTTTCTTTCTCTTTAATGAACGATTTACTCTACAGGATAATGTAAGTTCACAGATGTGGTGATGTAGTTAAATATCCCCCTTTAATAGTAAGAGATTAGAAATAAATATACAGAAGCAAACCATGTGGATCAAACAATGAAAAAAAAGCTTATGTTATGTGTTAATGTATGTGTGTGTTTGCTAAAAGGGGATAGCAGTAATTTTGATTAAGAGGGTTATCTCAGCTCTGAGGCTCCGCTGATAGATCTTCTGAACTGTTCCAGCGATGAGGTTGTGGAGTTTGACGAGGATCTTCTTCTCTGCTTTCTAGCCTGGGTTGGGTCAACGTAGAGCTTACCGTTCTTTCTGGCGATCAAGCCTAGAATGTCTGTCAACGAGACGACACCGATCAATTTACCGGCTCTTCCCTCGGATTCTGGGTTGAGGGAGTGCTCCTTTGGCCCACTTGAGCCAGCTGACGATGTCGGCGTTGTTGAGGAGGACGAGCTGTATGGACTCACGATCCACAGTCTGTGCGATTTGGTGGCCACGAGCTTGGCCACTGTTCTCGAGAGCGACGACGTCGAGTAGACGTGGAAGATTGGGAACGAGTCCTTACCGTCCTGGATACCTCTCAGGTTCAAAATGATGCTGACGAAGTGCAAACACGTCTTGTGGAGTAGAGGGTAGTTCGACGAGTTTGTCACGTGCTTGACATCCGTCACCGAGATGTTACCCAACAAGTTCATGTGGCGGTCCACGACGGCGATGGACGAGATCTTCTCCTGGTTCATCTTCTGTAGCGCGTTGATCAGGGGCTCGTCGCCGTAGACGCAGATCACCTGGTTGTTACCAATCTGCAAGTTCTCGATCGTGTTGTCCAAGAGGCCCTCGAACACCGGGAACCGTCTGGCGTTGTCCCACAAGTACTTGATGAGTCTTCTCTGCGAGAGGATACCCGTGATCTTGGTGCCCTGGTCGTTGACAATGGCAATTCTGTGCACGCCCGAGCCCAAGATCTCCACCACCGTGGAGAGGGTCTCCGTCTCCGGGAGCTTGAAGAAGGTGTTCTTTGGCGCCAACTGGATGGCAAACTTCACCGGCACAGACTCGCCCTTCTTGGCGTTGTGGATCAGCTCGGCAACCTCCTCCGGGTGGCTCTTGTAGTAGGCGCACTGCGAGAAGGACTGCTCTGTGATCTGCAGCTTCCCGAGCACGAGCATGAGGAATGCGTTCAAGTCGGTGTAGTCGAACGTGAGGCAGTTGATGTCGCCGTCGTACTGCTCCACGGGCAAGGAGGTCAAGTTGTGGTCCTCGAGGACGTGGTACGCCTCCTCCGTGGAGATGGAGTCCTTGATGAAGATGAGCTTGGCGGACTCGATCAGCTCGCTGAGCTTCACGTCCTGTAGGTTTCTCGTCGAGGACTCTCTCGCGCTCGTCGACGTCGTGTTCATCGACGAATGCGACGACACAGAGGCATTTCTCGACAGATCGATAGACGTTGAGGGCTCTGCAAGCTGCTCCGGCTGGTCGAGCTGCGGAGGCGTTGAGAGGAGCTCCACTATCGAGGGCTGTCTGGCCTGGCCCTGTGAGCTTGGGGTCGATGGCTGTCTGTGCGGTGTGAATTTGTTTGGGGTCGCCATGCTGCCTGTTGGGGGTGGTTCGATGGTGGGGCAGATTCTGGGGCAAAAAGGCTTAAACGTGGGTTTCAAGGACAGGGGGAAAAGGCACTTTCCAGCGGGCGGGTAATTTTAAAATTGCGGTTTCAGTGTGGCGGTTCGCTCGGACAGTCCAGAAGTGTGAAAGCTTGGCAGTAAAGTACAATTTTTTTTGTGTTTTGTCAATTGAAAGAAACTTTGTTACTCCTGGGCTTGCTGTTTTAGGGGTTTTTTAGCTATGAAAATTGTTTTGTTTTATTTGAAAAAAGCGCGCGGGAACACCCGGACACCCGCGCGCGCAGGGGCCGGGCCGGTAGTTTATATATAACGTTTATTTCACAGCTTATACTGGTCCCAGAATGCGTTTTTCTGTACTTGTGCGAGGTCAATTGCGTTGACGGTGACTGTCTTGGTGCCATTGGCCCACTGGATGTCCAGGTAGTACAGCTTTTCGAGCTCCAAGTCCTCGATGTACCTCAGCACCTTGTGGTAGTTAAGACCAACCTGTGCGATCGAGTGGCTGTCGTCAGATAGGCAGAATCTTCCGTCACAGAACCTCTTGACGGCATCTGCGACGTCCATTCTCGGGTAAGGGGTGTTCCAGTTCTTTCTGAGTGCGGCACTGTTGAGCTCGATGAGCCCGCCGTAGGACTTGATGAAGTCGAGATTTCTCTTGATCTTGGACCAAACATCTGGCCAGTCCGTTTCAATGTTCAGCTCGTTGAAGTGCTTTCCGGTGGTTTCGTCGACGTCGTCGTCTCTCATGAACAGTCTGATCAGGTCAAAGTGGCCAACTGTCTCGCTCTCCAGGATGGAGACAACTTGGTACTGGACATCAAAGTACTCCAGGAAGAGACCTCTCCAGCCACCACAGGAGTCTCTGGCCTTCTCCAAGTTGGCACGGTCCATGTCGATAGGGTACCCCTTGATGAAGTGCACAGAGCCAACGCACATGTCGATTTCATAACGCTCTCTCAGGCTTTTGGCGTATTTGATATGCTCCACGTCAATACCCTCAACCTCCATTCCTACTAGGAACTTGGTATGGCATTTCTCCAGGTGTCTTCTTTTCTGTAGCTCTGTGGCGTGCTTGTAGAATCTATCGAAGTTGTCCTCTAACGAGCTGAGTGTGTAGTCTCTTTCGTGTTCTTCAGGGTAGATATAGTGAGAATCCAATCTTGGCATGTGCTCAGTCATACAGAAGACATCAAAGTTCATGTCAACTGCCCTCTGTGTGATTGTCTCCAGAGTGTCAGTTGCATGGGCAACGTAGTCACCCGAGTGGCTGTGATGAGAATGCATTGTATACCGTCTTCTAATAAATTGGCTTAAAGCTAGAGTTGGGGAAAGAAAGTAGCACTATTTATTGCATTCTGATCAAAACAGGAAAATGAAACTTTTCACCGATAAGGAAACTTGGTGCGCGCGCTTGATGCACTTTACGACACGGTGCTTATATAAGCACGGATAAAGTTCCTAAAGCGTTGATTAACTAACTAACATGAATTTACTTCTCGGTGTTCTCGATGCGTTCCTCTTGGACTTTTAAATCGTCAAATGCTGTGTCGGATTTCATTTCTTTTTCAGTTTTGTACTCTGGCCAATGTCTGGCTGGCACCTTCATAGCGAACATCTCATCGATCTCTTCGAAAGATCTGTGGGCAGTCTCTGGAAGGAAGAAGTAGAAGACAAAGACAGAGACCAACGATAAAGCTGTGAAGATGAAATTGATCTTGGAGCCCATGTTTGCCTCATCTGGGTTGAACATGTATGGTAGAACAGCAGACCACATACACTGGAAAGCGTTGTTAATTAACATTGCAACCGATGCAGACTTGGCTCTCAGAAACACAGAACTGATCTCATTACCCAAAATGTATGGAACTGATCCAATACCAACGTTATAGATGAAATTGTACATAGCCAAAAACCCTGATGAGGCCTGTAGAGCCTGAGTGTTTGATTCGTTCAAACCAGTACAGGCGATCAGTAAATTTAGGATTGTCAATGCAATCATACCCCCAATAATAACAGGACGACGACCAACTCTATCAACGATAAATAAGGCAGTCAGAGTTCCTGATACAGACAATGCTTGAGCACCACATGCTATTTGGAAAGACTTTGCAGTATTGAAACCTGAAAGTTGGTAGTAATAAGTTGAGTAATTTGTAACATAAGAAACACCTGAGAAAGCTTGCATAACGTAAGCAAAGATGATAAGTGCAGTTCTCTTACGATCTTTAGCTCTGAAAAGATCAAGATAAGTACCACTCTTTGCAGAAACAGCAGTTGCTTCGTCAACGGTGACTTTCATTAAAGCGTACTGTGACTGTACAGTCTCTTCGGTATCAAACATTCTTCTAAGCTCTCTTAAGGCATCTTTCTTTCTGCCTTTGGATAATAGCCAATAAGGTGATTCCGGGATGAAGCACTGCAATACCAATGCTGTTCCTGAGAAGATCCATTGTGGTAAAAAGATACCTCTGTAAGCCATTCTTGAAGTATAGTTAACAGTGGTGTTGTTGATCAGCACACAAATGAAAGGACCAACACAAATGGCTAAGTTTAGCAAAGCAGATGCCAAACCTCTCAAGGCCAATGGTGAAATCTCAGAGACATAAACAGCTGCACAAGCAGATAAACAACCCAGTGCGAACCCATTCATCAATTTACCAACAAAGAAGATATCAATTGTTGTAGAGACGTATTCTACAGTGATCCACGGAATACCGAAAATTGTACCAAACATTATAACCCTTCTTCTACCAATCTTATCCATCAATGAAGAAGCAATGACATAAGCAACACCAATTGCAGCTGTTGGAGCTGCTGTTATAGCAGACTGCCATTTAGCTTCCAAGACATATTCACCTTCGTACTCATAACCGAAGTCCTCTCTAAATCTTGGGATTGATAAAACCATACCACCTGCCTGGTTTTCATAACCCCAAAGGACGTTTGTCCAAATTGCAACAAATATATAAAAACTAACACGTTTATACAACTTTGCAGCTTGGAAACGGCTTAAAGAATGCTCAACTTTTTGTTGAGCATGAGCTATTTCTTCAAGTCCAACGTCATCAAAATCATCAATGTCTTGATCTTTATCACTTCTTCTGAAGAGCTCTGGTAATGTGAAGTCAATACCAAACATTTCCTTTTTCTTATTTTTTACTGAGTGGATTAAATATACAAACTACAAAAAGACAAAATCCAGCTCTCTTTTATATTTGAATCTTGTTAATTATAGAAATAGTGATGGGTCATTTGAGGGACTCCGCATTGAAGTAAGGCAGGTTCTCACAGTTGATACACCTAAATGTTCAGTGATACGGGAGATCTTCGCTCCGTGTGGAGAATAAATAAACTTTAAGCCCGTCAATGTCTTGGGTTAGACCCCTTTTTCTGCTATTATCCCGGCGGATTCCGGAAAAATCTCTCGACAGTTCTTATTATTTCTTTTCAGGGGTAAAAAAATAGTCCTTAAGCCACTTGTACGCGCATAATGACACAAAAAAACCTCGATCGAAAGTAATTCATACAAATTAACTTACCATGAGCTAAAAATAAAAGGCAATCGACTTATATCAGCTATTATAAAGGGTTTTTATCAATTATTTTCTATTAAATCGCTTGATAGAAGCCAAGGTCGGAGGGATGATAATCCGCGAGAATTCCCGTATGAGATTTATTGGGGCTTGCGGTCCCGGCGACTGCCTTAATGTGGGGTAAAGAGTTACGGGACACACAGCTATAAGGAGCTGCTCTCGGGGATTTTTCGCCTTTGGAATTGTTTGTGTATTTTGTATAGAATAAATAGCCTTATAAATAATAAATAAAATAAATAATAAGTAATAAATAATAAATAATAAATAAATGTAGGGATTAAATCAATTGCTCTTGGATTCCATTGATTCTTTCGATAGTCGTAGAGACGTCTTCAGGGACTCTTCTCTGTGTAGCTCTTAGCCTCTTGGACTGAGATGCTCCAGGGGAGTTGTGTAGCACTTTTGTTAGTCTAACAAGGTGCTTCTTCATGACGTTCTTTTGGACATACACACCTTCATGTTCCAATAACTTTATCAACTCAAATCCACTCCATGGGTTATCAGGTGTTTTCATAAACCCCCATTCTAAGATCTTCTTCTGTAATCTTTCATCGAAGACTTGTCTCAGTGGATGATTCATGTTAGCGGAGTCCATTTGTAGATCCATCTGTAGTTTAAGTCTATTGGCAATTCCAATAAAGAACTCGCTAATTGCATCCATCTCATAGTCATCTCCGACAATAAAGAGAATCCTTCTCCATGTGCGATTGCTTAAAGATGGACAATGGTCAACACATTTCAATGTCAAATCCAAGATTTTATATGATAAATTATCATCGAACATTGATAATTTAGAAAGATCTCTTTGGCTCCTCGTAAGATATTTAATGACGTTATCAACAGTTTGATCTTCAATGATGAACTCTTGGTTTGACAATAATCTCTCTAATCTCGAAATGGCAGAGTGATATTTCCCCAAGACAAGATCTGAGTAAATAAAGTAATTGTTGATCTTGTCATTTACCATATCGTTATCGCTCAAAAATGACTCAAGTCTCATCAATATATCACTGTTATTACTCTTACTCATCTCAACTATAAAAGTCTTGCATATACAATCCTTTAGCCCAGGGTTCAGTGCTAATAAATGTAAGCAATAATCAAAGGACTTATCGGTAGAAGATGTCTTCATGGCAGATGATAAGATGGAAAGTGACGATTTATTCAGAACGTCTTGGCGAGACTCGGCACCAATGACTTTCCAGAAATGCTCGAGATCTTCCTTCGAGATACTTTTCAGTCTCGACGGAGCAATTCTTACGTCATTCAAATCAAACTCTGTTGACTTGACTTCTTTGTCTATTGCTGTTGTAGGGATGGAAGTGTGGCGATAAATATCCGACCAAAACTCTATAGGGAACTTGTGGGATCCACCACAGCACCTTAACGTTTCATAGAATGCTTCGGTCTGCTGAGGATTCTGTGATATGTATCTAGATAACAGCTTCGTCGTTGATGGCTTTAGCCAATCAGAGCTCTTCTCATACTTGGCCACGTTCTTCAAACAGTTCTTGATACTTCTGAAATTGGAAGTGTACAGCATCGACTGGAACTCCTTGTCCAATGACGCACTTGACTGGCGAGAGAAATCTCCCTGGGAGACAAGCACGTTGTTCCAGCTATTGATGTAAGTTTCTTTCACTTTCAATGATCTCAGGTGATCTAATACCTCCGGGTGTAGGTTCTTCGAGGAGCACTGATACATCTGCGCAAACGTCTTTATAGCATCGGATGTATCCAATGCTATAACAACATCAACGATATGCTTCCAGTTCGTGCGATCTTTCAAATATTTCTCGAAGACACTCAAGGCAGTCGAGTACTTCTGGTGGTATAATAATGAGCCCACCAATATCTCAGGTGTATCACTCAGCATCTTCAAGTTCTTTCTCATCAAAGGGTCCTTCCATAGGCTCAATATTCCATTCATTATCATAGGCGAAGCATTGGCCAGTCTAATGGAGCTTTTCCAAATCTCCTCCGAGGAGTGGTACCGTGAGACGAGTCTCTCCAAGTCCCGGATATCATTAACAGACATGAACACTGTCCATGCGTGTTGTAAGGACTCCATCATGTGCTGCTCGATGTGTGGAAATCTTAGAACGTCTCGAAGTACGTTGAATGGCAGGCTCTTATCTTTGTGAAAGGCAACAGCAATCGGTGTTTTATCCTTCAGGTGTGGGAACGTGGCAGATCTCACACACCGTGAGAGCCTTCTCACAAACACATTCATCCTTTAACCACTTTTATAGCCAAAAAGGGTAAATTGAAGCCAAAAAGAGGATAACCCCACACACAAAAGTTGGACGTAGTTGGCTCACGAGCAGTAACACCCAAACACCACTCTTTTCCCGGGGCCTCATAACCATTTAGGGGAGGGGCGCTGTGGGTGTTACCCTGCTGACGGGCTGAAGTTTAATTATGATGATAAGCCAAAACTTTCACTTTGTGATGAATACAAATAGCCAGGGAGACAAACAGAGATGGCTTCTCCGCATCACGTTGATATTCCAATAACGGACCTGGACGAGGACGACGACTTGGTTTCCACACCTGAGGAGTTGGACCCAAACGTCCTGAGAGACGACTTCGAGATTGACGATGAAGTTGTCTTTGGTAAAAAGACATTTGCTTCTAAGGTTAAGGACGCCTTCAATAAGCTGACACAGAGGGGCTACAGCCCCGTCACTGATCAGGGTATAATGGGGATTGAGCTCAGTGGAAGGTATGCTGATGCTGACTCGTTTGATCTTAGTGATGACGAGTTTATGGCTCGCAGACAAAAGGACACTATCATGAAGAGGGCCATTGATAATGGCAAGAGATACAGCACACGCATACTGATCCTCATGCTGGTAATAACAGTCATAGTGTTGGCGTCGCTGCTGGGTAAAAGGGGTGGTAAACCCGTTAAGCCATTGAAGATGAAAATGACAAACGGTACAGACATCTTCTATCCAACGACGATTCTCATATCACTCGACGGGTTCCATCCCCATTACATATCAGAGTCACTAACACCAACACTCCACAAGTTCTTCCTGAATGAGTATGGTGCGCCTTATATGATACCAACATTCCCATCTTCGACCTTCCCTAACCACTGGACCATCGCCACGGGTCTCTACCCAGAAACGCATGGTATCGTCGGTAATAAGTTCTACGACCCAGTCCTGGAGAAGCAGTTCATCAACACGCTGCCAACGAACTCGCTCGACCCGGTTTGGTGGGGTGGTGAGCCTATCTGGTCAACAGCAGAGCTCCAGGGCCTACGCACAGCCATTCATATGTTCCCGGGGTCTGAAGTGAAGTTCCCAAGAGGCAATCCAACGGAGATGGACCCGTTCAACGGAACAGAAGCACTGGAGGCTAAGACTAAGAGGCTGCTTGGCTGGCTGGACCGTCCTGTCTCTGAGAGACCTGAGCTGATTGTAAGCTACGTCCCTACCATCGACAGCTTGGGCCATGAGTTTGGTGTTCATGGCTCAAAGCTTGAAGACGGCTTAAGATACGTTGATCTGTACGTGCAAAACATCACACAGGGCCTAATTGACAGAAATCTCACCGAGATTGTCAACTTGGTGATAGTTTCGGACCATGGAATGGCACCTACTTCGAACGACCGTCTCGTCTATCTCGATGACGTTGTTAACACCACGAAGATCCAGCACATTGACGGTTTCCCACTATACGGCCTAAGACCGTATAAGGAGTTCACCGTTGAAGAGGTCTACCAGGAGCTACAAAGCACATTTGAGCCTAAGAAGGGCTACTCGGTGTACCTTCGTGAAGACCTTCCAAGCGAGTGGAAGTTCGGTGACTCGTCCAGTAACCCTCTTTACAAGGAAAGAATCGCTCCGCTATGGGTGATCCCGGATGTTGGATACATCATAACAACGCATGATGAAATGGAGCGCAAGGGAGGAGATTACTCACCAAAAGGTGTCCATGGATATAACAACACAGAGCTGCTGATGAGAGCGATATTCCTTGGAACAGGCCCCTACTTCAAAGAGAAATCTCTGGAAGAAGGTGTCGCTTATAAAGTTAAGCCTTTCCAGAATACCCAAGTCTATAACATTCTTTGTGACATGCTAGACATTAAACCGTCCGAGAACAATGGTACTTCGAATGTCATCAGTGCTAAGAACTTTTTGCCAGACGACTGGACCGATGGACTACCATACCCAAGCGTGGATTTCCAAGTTAACCCATTAGCTGAAAACTCAACATACGATGTTTTATACAGACCTGTCGAGAACAAGAAGGCTACAACTACACTGAAGCCCCCTGTGACAAGTTCAGCAGCAGAAGTGAAGGAAGTCAAATCGTCTTCAGCACAAGCCCATACAGAAAAGCCAAGCTCAACTGAGCAGAAACAGCAAGAGACAGGCTCAGCAACTGAGGAGAAGCAACAGCAAGAAACGGAAACCAGTGATAAGTCAATCTGGGATAAAATTGGTGATACTTGGGATCAGATTGAAGACGGTATTGAAGATATCGGTGAAGACATCAAGGAAGGTGCTGAAGATTTGATGGACAGCATCGAAGACGCTATCGATGATATTAAAGGAGATCACGATGATTAATTATTTCCTACGTAATGCTTAAAAGACGTATAGTATAAGTATATATAAATAAACCTCACAGCTTTGCTGGTTTCTTATTTTGCCATCCAAAACCAACTTTCTTCTTTGTTCCAGGAGAGATTATAACGTTGATAACAGTGGTCTTTCCCGCATCTGAGTTACTTAGTGCTTTTGAGAATGCAGCATTAACTTCATCAACATTCGTAGCAGTGTAGCCTTCTGCGCCTAGGCTTTGACCCAACAAGTCGTATCTTGTGTCTTTACTCAACGCAGTTGATGGTAACTTCCTGTACTCCTCATAGCTAACCTCTGGTGGGACACCGTGATAAATACCACTATTATTCATCACGACAACTACCAATGGCAAGTGTGCTCTAACTGCGGTTTCGATCTCCATTGCAGAGAATCCAAATGCAGAATCACCCTCGATCGCCACGACTGTCTTTTGTGGAGAGGAAACTTTAGCTGAAATTGCATAGCCAATGCCTACGCCCATAGTTGCATTTGTTCCGGCATCTAATCTGCTCTTTGGTGCTGATTGTGGGAATGAAATGCGTGCAACGTCCATGGTGTTTGCACCCTCGCTAATAAGAATGGTTGAGTCTTCTCTTGGGGCCAAAAGCTCTCGAATGATCTTATAAACGTTGTTATAGTTTAGCTGCTCGCCAACGGTAGACTCCTTCAACTTCAAGGAGTTGTTGTTCTTCAAGATTGTCTCTTGTATGGAATCAGGGATAGGCCCAGCTTTATAAGGTCCCAAGAGACCATGGAGCTCTTGAGCAACGAGCTCCAAGTCACCAACCAGGCCATACTGTAAGTCACTGCCGTTGTTGTTACCAATTTCCTCGGGGTTGCTATCAACTTGGATGAACTTGACGTCATTGGCAAACCGTGGAGCCTCACCAAAGTGCAAGATCCAATTCAGCCTAGCACCCAGCAAGAGAACAACGTCTGCTGATTTCAAAGCCTGTGATCTCGCAGACGACACGTTCAGCTGTGAGTGGTCAGACACGACTCCTTTCCCCATTGGGGTAGGAAGGAACGGTAGACTATGGGCTTCCACTAAGGAACGGACGGCCTCAGAGGCATCACCGTAGGCAGCACCTTTGCCAACTATGACCAACGGACGTTTCGCACTACGCAAGAGACTGGCAGCTTTCTCTAGCTGAGCGACCGGTGGGACAAATCTTGGCACTGAGTCCCTGGAGATATAGCCAACGTGCTTCAATAAGCTCTGTGCTCTTTCTTCGCTCAATGAGCTCTCCACTATGTCAGCTGGTAAATCAACATACGCAGTGGCTGGTGTGCCAAAGAGCGTGCTTTTATAGGCTTTATACAGAAAGTTAGGCAGCTGATCAAAGTTCATGGGCTTGGCATTGAATTTACACCATTTGTCCATTAAGCTTATCTGGTCCAGCTCCTGGAATCCGCCTTTGGTAACATCACCAAAGCTCGAGGAGCCAGCGAGCACAAGCAACGGCCATCGGTTGGCATTCGCATTGAGGACACCAGCAAGGGCATGGACTATCCCGGGACCACCAACGACCAGGAGCACACCGGGCTGGCCAGTGAGATAGCCATAAACTGAAGCAGCGTAGGACGCTGCTTGCTCGTTTCTGAAAGCAACAAAGCGAACACCTTCTTTCACCAAGGCATCGCCAACCTCAACGATGGGGATACCGACTATACCGAAAACCGTCGACACGCCAAGTCTCTTCAGGGAGCGTGCAATGAGCTGTGCACCGGTGATTGACATTTCTCGGGGCCTGAGTGCTTGTATTTATACACAGAGCCGTGTTGATAAAGCGGGTTGAGCGGTGCCCTTGCCCCACACTTTGGGGCCTTTTCCCGGTTTACGTAATCGCGCGCATTTGATCTTTCTGTCTATGTCCGTCTATTTACAAGCAATTTATATACAAAGGTCTCAGGCTTCACACTCCTCGTGGGCTCTTGGGAATGGGACGACGTCTCTGACGTTCTCCACGCCTGACAGGTAGCACACCAGGCGTTCGAATCCCAGACCGAATCCTCCATGGGGAACTGTAGCGTTTTCCCTCGTGGACATATACCAATCCAAGTCTTCACGTTTCATGCCTCTTTTGGAGATTTCTGACTCCAACAGGCTTAGGTTGTGTTCTCTAACGGATCCACCGATGATTTCACCAACGTCAGGGACGAGTAGGTCGAAGCATGCGACGGTTGAACCATCATCGTTGAGCTTCATGTAGAAAGGCTTGATTTCCTTTGGATAGTCAGTAACAAAGACAGGTCCTCTGAAATATTCAGCTGCGAGCCATTTTTCATGTTCAGATGATAGGCCATCCTCATATCTCACTGGGATCTTGAATTGCTTGTCACTCTTCTTCAAGATTTCTAGGGCCTCGAGGTACGTTACACTTGCCCAGTCCTTCTCATAGAGTGAGTTCCATCTTGATTTTAGTTTCTCGGTGATTTCGTTTAAATCCTCGGTGGATCTTTGTGACTTCAGTAGATCTGAAGCACAGCCTTCGTTATCCTCGACTAACTCCTTAACAACGTGTTTAATCATGCGTTCAGTGAATCTTGTCAATTGATGGACATTTTCAATGAACGCAATTTCTGCTTCTAGCATCCAAAATTCACTCAAATGTCTGTTTGTATCAGAAGTCTCGGCTCTGAAAGTTGGTGATAGTGTCCAGACTTTACCTAAAGCTGCACATAAAACCTCTAAGTGCAATTGTGTTGAAACTGTTAAGTAAGTATTCTTACCGAAAAATGGTGTTTTCTTGTCATCCAACACGCTTTTAGATTCAATTTGAAATAATTCACCGGCACCTTCACAGTCAGATGCTGTGATTATTGGAGGGTTTGTCTTTATAAAGCCTTCTTGTTGAAAGAACTGGTGTAATTTATAATCTGTGAATGATCTAAATCTTAGAATTGACGATAAATAACTTGTCTTCCAGCGTAACGTAGGCAATTTTCTCAAGTATTGTAAAGTATGCATCTTCTTTTGCAGAGGATAGGATTCAGGGACATCACCAATGATCTTAACATCTTCTGAAATTTTCAATTCAAATTGCTGTTCTTTACCCTTTGACTTGATTAAATCACCGGTGAATACCACTGACTGGCCGGTCTTCAGGCCCTCAGCTCGCTCAGGGGAAAGAACACACATCAGATTCTCAGCAGTGGAGCCATCGTTCAAATCAACAAATGCAACTTTCTTCAACGAGCGTACCGATTTGATGTATCCATTAACTGTGAGTCGCTGATCCACTGGAGCACTCTTAACAAGCTGAGATATGTTCAAAGGTAAAGAGTGTTGAAACCTCACCTGTCCCAGCCTCTTGACCTGACCTCTAAGCATACTGTGCCTTTTTATTTAAAGATTTGTTGAAGTTGATGATTTTCAAAGAGAAATGGCTTTATCTCTCGAGACCGAGAAAGCACGCACCGCGCTGTGACCCGTGTGAAAAATGGCAGACTTACACACACTTTCACTTCTATTACTAGCTTGAAAATAAATAAAAATCGCATATATAAGTGTATATAAGTGTATTTATGACATTTATATCGTTTCGTATTCTTGCTGTGCTTCCAGTTTCTTTTGTAGTCGGTTATAGCATTTCACTCTCAGATTCATTAACTTATCTGGTTGGAAGTCTGATGCTCGGAGTCTCTCCGTGCAACCTGGGACTGGACAGTTTTTGATGACTCTATCCGTTTCCCAGGTTCCTTTTATACTTGCAAGATCAAAGGTATGGTTACACTTGACACTTGTCATTGGGTTCTCGAAGATCTGGACCATGAGAGGACACTTGAGATCGATTTTACCACCTTCAACGTGTAAATCGTCATCTTCGTCGTCGTTGTTATCATCTGGGATTGGATCTAACGGATGGTCCAATATGAAAACAGCATTTTTCAGATAGTTATAGTCTGGGTTGTTCTTATACTTTCTGCGAATATCAACGTCTTGTGCCGAATCTAAGTTTTTGTCCAGGATCCTCGAGAACATGACTTCATCAAGATCCAGTTCATTAAAGTCATCTAAGTTATCAATTGATATCTCCGGCTGTCTTCTTGAGTTTGTCCTTACTGTTTCTTTAGTCTTGTTGTAGAGACTGGAAAATCTTTGAGACTTCACTTGTGTTTGGATAAGAGTCTCAAATGCCTCTAGCAAGAGTGACAGCGTCTCCAGCCTGTCGACATCTTCGCTGTATTCTTCGTCTTCCTCAACAATTTGGTCTATAAACTCCACGGCTGCCTGTAGCAGATCTCTTTCAGTGTTCTGAAGCTCTGACAACGGCACTGACGCGTCTTGTAGTTTTTCAAACGTGTAGCTCATGTCACGTGGAATGGGAACGTACTGGGGAATCTGCACCATCGTCAACTCGTCACCACGGGAAATAAACAGCTAAAACACCAAAAAAAGTATTAAAAAAGTAAAGGCATTAAGCATGAAAGACGCGTCTTGACCCCCCCCCCCCCGCGAGCCATTGTTTGCTGGTGTTCGGGTTTATATGCTTTCCGCGAATCTGTTCTTTTCTCCAAAACAAAGTCTCAGACTCCACTTCTACCCTTTCTGCTCCATTTGCGTGCCTATCCCTACACTGAACCGTTCTATGATGCCAAAATTGGACGATGAGATACCACAGGAGATCTCCCACCTGCGTGCCTTCCACATGCTCGTTCTCCGGGTGATTGAGCTGTACGTCCACAAGTCAATTGAAGATGACGTTAGCCTCGATAGAATGACAGAACTTATCAATACAAACCCTCTGTCTGGGCTTGTGAGGAGAATGATCCAGGACACCACGCCACAGATCAACTGCATGCTGCCCGTGAAGCGTCGAGACGTCATCCTGTCGATAACACAGTTCATGAAGTCTCCGGAGATCAAGATCCACGGCAACGGGAGCCCTGACTTCAATGTGATGCTTAACAGAAACCAGTTTAACGGGCTTATCTCTTCTGTGTATAAGCAGTACGAGCAGGAGATGCTGCGGGAGATACGGGAAGACGAGGAAGCCTTCAGAACGAAGCTGTCGGAGATTGCACTCATAGAGAAGGGCGAGCTCGATAACGTGATAATCGCAGAGTTCAACGAGAAGACAAAGCCTCTGTCGTCTTCTTCGATAGATTCGCAGACTCCGGAGACGACTGCGGTTGAGGATGACAAGGTAATACCGGAGGTGAAGAAGGACGAGGACGAGGACGAGCTGAAGAATAAGAAGAAGAGAAGCATTGAAGAGGAGACACTGCCCTCCAGAAAGAGACTAAGAACTACAACAGGGCCTAATAAGAAGCTGCTGTCCATCGCAAACCCTCTGATTGCACAGATATCTTCGTATAAGTACGCCTCGACTTTCCTACAGCCCGTTCAGGAGTCGAGTGCGCCAGAGTACTATTCGCTGATTAAAGAGCCTATGGACTTGAAGACTCTAAAACAAATGGTTAAAGACGGCCGTGTACAGACGAGGGACGAGCTGGAGAGAAACATCCTGCTGATGTTCGCCAATGCCGTGATGTACAACAAGAATGGCTCGGACATTTCCAACTGGGCCAAGGAGATGCAACTGGCTGCTGACGACATGATCAAGATGTTTAAAGATGTTGATGATGAAAACTAACGATATTCAAGGCAAAAGAGAATAAAAGAAAAACATGTATATACAGTTTAAAAACATAGAAGGGAGAGCTCCCCTATATAGTCATTATTTTGGGGTCATAAAGATAGATTTTTCATATGATTCAACGTCTCATTTGGTTGGTCAAAGCAGCATTCTGTTCTTGGAATCTCTGGCCAACTCTCTCGGAGTGTTTGAGGAACTTCTCACTGCACTTCAAGATACACTGGGACTCCTTGTTTGAGAGCTTTTCAGAGGTGAAGTCATTGACACAGTCGGAGAAACAACGTTCAACGAGGTTGGAGTAGAGGCGCATGAAGTCCTTCATCTGCTTGTTCTCAACGAGTCTCTGGAACTCCTGCTGCTCTCTCTGGTTCAACTGATCCATCTTGTTCGTTTCTTTACTGTGTTTGGTGGCTTTAATTCAGACCTGATTGCTCTCTGTCGAAAACTTTTCAGCTTTTTGGAGGCAAATTGGGAAGGGATCGCCAAATTCGCGAAAAGATGGAAAACGTCCCAAATAGGCAACTCGTGTGCTGCCTATACTTTTTTTTTTCACTTCTCCACGTTGCCTCTCTTTAGGTGCATTTCTCTGTAAATTGAACGATTTAAAATATGGTCACTACGTTGAGCTACTCACAGAGAGCAGAGTTGCACTCTTCGCCATTGGCGAAGCGTCTTTTTGGCGTTATGGAGCAAAAAAAATCCAATCTTTGTGCCTCGATTGATGTCAGAAGCACAGATGAATTCTTATCCTTAGTCGATACGCTTGGTCCATACATCTGTCTTGTCAAGACTCACATTGATATCATTGATGACTTCTCCTTCGAGAAGACAATCTTGCCACTGAAAGCACTCGCCAAGAAGCACAACTTCCTGATCTTTGAGGATCGTAAATTTGCTGATATTGGTAACACCGTTAAGGCACAGTACGCTGGTGGTGCATTCAAGATTGCTCAGTGGTCAGACATCACAAACGCCCACGGTGTCACCGGTGCCGGTATCGTCAAAGGCTTGAAGGAAGCAGCAGAAGAGACAACAAGCGAGCCTCGTGGTTTGCTCATGCTAGCAGAGCTCAGTTCCAAGGGTTCATTGGCTAAAGGCGAGTACACAAGGCAAACCGTCGATATCGCAAAGACAGATAAGGACTTTGTGATTGGATTCATTGCCCAGAGTGACATGGGGGGACGCGACGAGGGATTCGACTGGCTGATCATGACACCAGGTGTCGGTCTCGACGATAAGGGCGACGGCTTGGGCCAGCAGTACCGTCCTGTTGATACCGTTGTCGCTACAGGCTCCGATATCATCATCGTAGGCAGAGGTCTCTTCGGTAAAGGAAGAGACCCAGCTGTAGAAGGTGAGCGTTACAGAAAAGCAGGCTGGGACGCTTACCTCAAGAGAACTCAGTAAATAAAGATATTCTAATACATAAAATGTAGAAGTGAAAAAAGTGAAAAGTGTATGCCTCTGTGGCCCATACCGCTTCCCCAATTTGATGCGATGCCTCGAGAGATGAGCTTCAACCCGGGCAGGCACTCGTGGAAAGAGGCAAAGTCTGAGGGTTTGGTATAGAAAAAAGGGCACAAGGGGGATGCATGTTGAATTGCAAAGAGAAGACGAGGCACACACAGAGCTGACGACCAAGAACACGCGGCTTGTCGGTGCCTCGACTGCCGGTATCAGAGCGATAATCTATCAAATGACAACGTTATACCTGAGAACGCCACCTGCGAAGCTCTTCAGGCCAACTAGGGTGGACTACATGGCCATTACAAAGCTGTTTGTGAACGGCCCCATTGAGAGTCAGAAGAGGCGTCGGTACTCCTTTTATAAGGATAACTCCCTCGGTATTTTAATCACTGCTGTAAGGAGATATGGCTGGAGGTTTATCCCAGAGCGAATGCTGCCACCTTTAGTGGCAAACAGTGCAACTGGACTTGTTCTCTACACCTCATACTTGTCGTCGCTGCAGTACTTCAATGACTCTAAGAAGAACTTCCTGGATAATCCCTCGCCGTGGGATACTCTCAGAGCTGGTTTTGTAGCTGGTACTTTCCAGTCAATAGCAGCCGCACCTATTGATGCTATCTACGCAAGATCAAGTGCGTCTGAGCTACTGAAAGGTGACCATCAGAACCTGTGGACTTTTGGTTTCAACAAACTGAAAGAGGTCGGGTTCAGTGGTGTATTTGCAGGCTATAGTCTAAGTTTCATCAAGGAGAGCATAAGTTTTGCTATCTATTTCTCGACATTCGAAACCATAAAGAACCAGGTTTACAGGTACACAAGGGATAGTATAATTGGGTACTACTTCTACAAGGAGAAGCTAAGGACGTGGGACTTCCAGTTGGACCGAGATGAGTTCTCCAAGGAGATGATACAGGAGAAACGGTTTAGAGTACTAAGGACGACGTTTATCTTTATAGCAGGTATCACGGCCTCTTTATGCTTGCATTTGGTTCAGTATCCAATTACAAAAGTGCAAAACATTCACTTTTCTAGGCTTGAGGCATTTGACTATTATAATGTTGGCAAGCATAAGGGGAAACTGATGACTATTTACTATAACACATACGTTGATACCCTTGATCATATTTTATTTATTCAAAGAAACTCCAAGCTCAGTTGGACAAGCTGGTTCTATAAAGGCTTTAGAAGACATGCATTGACTACAATCCCTTCAACGACTATTGGCCTAGTCGTTCTAGAAGCATTAAGAAGTAAGCTGGCTGATGAGATTGATGAGAAACAAGTCTTTCATCAATAAATAATAGATAGATAGATATAAATAAATAGGTCTAAATAAGTCTCTTTTGGTACGATCTATAAGTATTCCAAACAATTCTCCAATACTGATTTTCAAGCTTATTCTTGACTAAATCGAAATCGTGGTTTTCCAAGAGGTTGAGATATCCTGCTAATGGAACACCACTCATCAACGGAACAAAGAGACAATCCGGCAATCCCTTCCTCCACGAGTGGTGTCTCTTCAATATCAACTCGTCGTCGGTATTAAGAATGACCTCTTTTGTCAATTTCTTAACTTCTTCGAGCTTTGATCTTGCTGTTAAAAGATGGTCATTTGCAGTGATACTCACTTCATATATGACATCTTTTAACTTATTTTGCGTTTTTTCATCATCAAGATGGCCCTGGAATAACCTAAGCACATCCTCTTGGGATAGATCATTCTTTGTCATGATGTCAAGAGGTAAATAAACAGAATTCATGAACTTGGCATTGTACTCCGTTGCGAGAACAACCGAGGCAACACCCGTGGCCTGTCCTAAATGAGCTGCGATCTCCGTGATGCTATCCCTTATAGCCTCGCTTTCTTCTATCAATGCAATTGTAGAAGGTGATAAATGAGAAGAAAGCAGCAGATTCTGGTGTAAATAGTTCAGCTGAGAGTATAAACCTTCACCATATGAACACAGTTCATCAACATTTTTGAACTGTTTCTTATTCAAGAATTCGTTCTTAGAGACCAAAATCTGATTGAAATAAGTGATATCCAAGTTCAAATTTTGCCTAATTGAGTCTCTTAATAACAGTGCAACAGGTTCACCAATCACTTGATCAGACATGGGATCTTGAAATATTTTGTATAGCAATTCCTGCCAAAATTTGATCCGCAGATCCGTTGAAGTGACCCCAATCGTGGACTTCAGCCTTTGGTTAACTTTGGATTCGTCGTTTCCAGTGATCTTGGAAACCTCGAGGTTGAATGCTCTTATTGCTATAAAGCAGTCCCTCGCTGGTTCCGGGACATAAGCAGACAGAACGTGGGACGACTTATCATACTTCCGCAAGGCCTCAGAACACGAGGCCCGAGCAGTAGAGATCTGGTGAGAGTAAGAGGAGCTGAACCTTTTAAATACAAAATTTCGTATCATTTTGGCTCCTTTCCTTCCCCATTGAAAAGCTGAAAAGTTCAAGGCTCAAGGCTCAAAGCTGAAAGTTGAAAGTAAACTCCGCGATTTATGTGGGGGTATATTTTTTTTCACTTCGATGCCATCTTCTCTCTTTCTTACTTACTTTTCACTCCTTTGGGTGTTAAAGATGAACGTGTTCCTTGATATTGCTATCGACGGTGAGAAGATTGGCCGAGTTGTGCTGGAGCTCTACGCGGAGAAGGCCCCAAAGGCCGTAGAGAACTTCGTCCATTTATGTAGTGGTGATGCTACCTTGCCCGACCAGACAACATTGACATTAAAGGGCAACAGATTCCACCGTGTTATTAAGAACTTCATGGTCCAGGCCGGAGACTTGACCTATGGCTCTACTGACGGTGACTTCTGCGACAAGATCGGCCTCGGTGGTGCCTCTATCCACTCCCAAAGACTCATCAAAGACGACGAAGAGCCAACGGGCTATTTCGAACTGGAAAACTGCCAGGACTTGGATACAACTTTCAATTTGTGCATGGCCAACTCTGGCCCAGACTCAAACGGTTCCCAGTTCTTCATCAACACGTACCCGTCACCTCACTTGAACGGGAAGTACACCGTTTTCGGTAAGGTCACAAAGGGTAAGTCCACAATAAGAACCATTGAGTATGAGCCTGTTGATGAAGACGCTAAGCCTAAGAGAAAGATCGTCATTGAGGATTGCGGTGTATGGGACGAGTCCATGGGTGTGCCTGTGTATAATGCTTCCTACTCTGAGCTTTGTGGTGATGTCTACGAGGAGTTCCCTGACGATGATGACCATTTTGATAAGGAGAAAGCTGCTGAATCGTTCGAAGCCACAACCAAGATAAAAGACTCAGGCTCGGCTCTTTTCAAGCAGAAAAACTACTTGGAAGCCTATCTTAAGTATAAGAAAGCTCTAAGGTACATCAACGAGTGTATCCCTGACCGAGACTCTGAGCCACAGTTAGAGCCAAAATTCCAAGATCTGAAGAAGAAGATCTATAACAACTTGGCACTGGTCTGTATCCAGCTGAAAGACTTCCCAAAGGCTATCAAATTCTCAACTTTCTTGCTGGAATGTGATAACCTGCTGCCTACAGAGAAGGCAAAGGGACACTATAGACGTGCTGTATCGAATTTTGAGATTGGTAAGTACAAACTGGCAATGGATGATTTCCAAAGTTGTATTTCACTGAATCCAAAAGACGAGGTTGTCGTGGGTAAAATTAAAGACACAGAAGCTAAGCTACAGGCTATAAAGGATAAAGAAAAGGCTAAATACGCAAAGTTCTTCGGTTAATAAGTTCTATAGATTAAAAGAAAGAGATGTCTAGTTCAGCTGAGACTTCAAGTTTTCCAACTGCTTTGTAACAGCGGACTTGGCAGTACCACCGGTAGCAGTTCTTCTCTCAACAGAAGCTTCGAAATCAAATACGGCCATAACATCTTCGTTGAATCTCTGGTCGATTGTCTTGAATTGCTCCATGGACAATTGATCGATACCACTCAAGCCTTCATCTTCAGCGACTTTAACACACTCACCGGAGATGTGATGAGTCTCTCTGAATGGAACACCCTTACGAACCAAGTAGTCAGCCAAGTCAGTAGCAAGCATATCCATTGTCAAGGCACCCTCCATCTTCTCTTTGACGATGGTCAATGTGGAGATCACGCCTGTAGCGATCAAAACGGAGTGTTCCACGGTGGTTAAAGAGTCGAACAATGGCTCTTTGTCTTCCTGCATATCCTTGTTATAAGTGGAAGGAATGGATTTGATGGACATCAGGAAACCGGCAAGAGAACCGAAGACTCTACCAGACTTACCTCTCAACAACTCCAAGGAATCTGGGTTCTTCTTCTGTGGCATCAATGAGGAGCCTGTAGAGTAGGCATCGGCCAATCTGATGAAGCCAAACTCACCAGATGAGTAGATAATCAAATCCTCAGAGAATCTGGAAATGTGGTTCATGAAGAGGGAGGACCAGAACATTGTCTCGACGACAAAGTCTCTGTCAGAAACGGCAGTCAATGAGTTACCAATGACACTCTTGAAGCCCAAGCCCTCGGCGAGGAATTCTCTATCAATGCCGTATGGATGACCAGCAAGAGCACCAGCACCTAATGGGGAAACGTTCAATCTGTCAATGATCTGCTGTAATCTGTGGTAGTCCTCGGTGAAGTAAGTAGCGTACATAGACAACCAATGGGCCCAACGAATTGGCTGGGCTTTTTGTAGATGTGTGTAGCCTGGCATTAAAACGTCAATCTCGGACTCGGCACGCTTGACAATGGTCAAGATCAACTCTTTCAAGAACACTGAGAGCTTTGTCAACTCCTCACGGACATAGATTCTCATATCAGTGGCAACTTGGTCGTTTCTGGAACGACCAGTGTGAACCTTACCAGAAATCTGGGTACCGATAAGCTCACCGAGTCTTCTCTCATTGGCAGTGTGGATATCCTCGTCACCCTCTTTCTCTTCAAAGGTGCCCTGAGCCCACTCCTCTCTGATCAGCTCCAATCCACGGTGGATCTCGGAGAGCTCCTCCTTGGTCAAAAGACCGATCTTCTCTAATCCCTGAGTGTAAACTCTGGTACCCTCCAAATCGGCAGCGTACATCTTCTTGTCGTATGGCAAGGAGGCATTGTATAAGTTCATGAGTGGGTCAGTGGCACCGGTGAAACGGCCACCCCAAAGCTTGGCAGGTTTAGACATTGTGATAAATTTATTTAGTTAATTCACTATAAAAGGAAGAAGAAGTGAAAGAGAGAGAGAAGCGAAATTGAGTCACCGGTTTTGGGTATCTCGAGCGAGGGCTTCGGCTGCAATTTGCTGAGAGGTGTTCGGGTGTGTGGAAAATTTGTCCCCTTAGATCCTTATATGACTCACTATTAGCACATAAAGAGCTGTTTGAGGTTGCTATATAATCTTTCCAGTCAGTCTTCTGTGTCTCATTGACGGTTGCACTGTGGGGCTATCTCTGGGGATTTTCCCCCAGGTTACTAGGCCCTTTGTTGGTTGTATACCGCTAAGTGCAAGCGTGAGAGAGCTGCAGTAGAATAGCCCGCTAAGTGCAAGTGGTAGAGAAGTTGAGGGCCCAATAGTAGTCGCGTCGCTTTTCATACAAGATAGCTACAAGTCAGTTGTCACCGGAAAGAGTTTATCTCTATATAAATTCATTTCAAGCTATACAAATTATGGTTTACATCTACCGGAGAAACGTGGGTATAGCGAACAGTCTCTGACGGTGAATCTGTTACAGAGCCATGCCAAGATACGCTCGGTACCTAAACCATAACCACCGTGTGGAGCAGTACCGTACTTTCTCTGGTCAATGAACCAGTAGTAGGCCTCCTCGTAGTCCTTGATTCCTTCTCTCTTGAAGCCCTCAATCAACTCCTCCAGACCCTCGGAACGCATGGAACCACCGGTGATCTCACCGACGGTTGGCATCAAGACGTCGACGGACTCGGTGACACGGGTATCATCTGAGCAACGCTTCATGTAGAAAGACTTGATCTCAGCTGGGAAACGGGTGAGCAAGATTGGAACACCGATTGTATCGGTCATCTTACGCTCAGCAGCCTCTGCAATATCATCACCAAATTTGAACTCCTCGTCGTCCTCGTTCTTGATACCGTGCTCGTTCAACCAGTCCAAAGCGTGGATGTATTCCATACGCTTGAATGGGAAAGTTGGGGCAACGAAGTCTGGGTTCAACTGTTTAATTAATGGACCGGCAACTGGGTCTTCTAAGGTGTATTGGACTGTCTTTGTGATCAATCTCTCAATGTGTGAGAGCAAGTCATCGAATGTGAGGAAAGCCATTTCGGCTTCAATGTGTGTGTACTCAGACAAGTGACGACGAGTGTGTGATTTTTCAGCTCTGAAAGACTCTTGGATACAGTAAACGTCACCAAGGGCTGGTAAACATGTCTCCAAGTACAACTGGGAGGACTGGGTCAAGAAGGCCTCCTCACCGTAGTAGCCAAGTTTGAATAAAGTGGAACCACCCTCAACTTGTGTTTGGACCATACATGGTGGTGTCACCTCTGTCAACTCCTCCTCGTCGTAGAATCTTCTAATGGATCTCAAGTATGCAGCACGGACCTTCATAACAGCACTCAAAGTCTCACCACGCAAGGTCAAGTGACGCATATCCAAGAGTAAAGATGGATCAGTACCCTCCTGGATCTTGTTGGTGAAAGCCTCATCACCGGATGGGGCCAAGCCAACAACTTCGTAGTAGTCGACAATCATCTCGATACCACCAGCAGCCTGCTTACCCTCTGGCAATTCCTGGACTGTACCGTACAATGTCACTGTTGACTCCAATGTTAAAGTCTGGGTCTGGTATGCAGCTGCTAAGTCACCAGACAAAACGGCTTGGAGGAACCCAGAACCGTCTCTGAGGACAATGAACGCAAGGCCCTTTTGCAAACGGAAACGGTGGACCCAACCGGAGACTTTGTATCTTGTGCCCACGGCCAATGCGTTGATCTTGGACTTTTTGGCAGCTGGCAAAGATGGATCCTCTTCGACCTTGATGCTCATGGCAGCAAGCTTCTTAGCAGCGTCGTCCGCCTCCTTTTTGAGTCTCTGCTCCTCGGCGATCTTGGCCTTCTCGGCCTTCTTCTTCAAACCGTCAGCACCCTTCTTGGCCTTCTTCAAAGCAGATGCGGAGATCTCAACGTAGGTCTCCTCCTCCTTGGAGAAGACAAAGAGTTTGGCATCCTCGGCCTGTGAGTACACAGCGTACGCAGCTGTCTGGTATGGGGCCTCCTGTGAACCGGACGACTCGACGTCCTTACCGGTGCTCTCGTTGATGTAGAAAGACATTGTGTTTTGCTGTTCAGGCTCAGACTTTTCAGACGAAGTGGAAAGAAGGAAGCGTCGCCCTATTTAAAGTGTCGGCCATGTCGCGATAGCACACCAAAAAAAAGGCGACGCTCGAAATCGCCGATGACTCTTTCCAGCTCCGCGATTACCCGGCCTTCTGGGGTAGCTTGCGCTGGTTATCTATCGCTTAGAGCAAAAATGGCCTGATAGACAACACTTGGTCGCTGATAGGTGACTGGCTGGTTGGTTGGGTGGGAACCCCCGAAAAGGCCTGCTGAAAAAAGCTCCACTGGCAGAGCACGTGACACAAACTCCGAAGGGGAAAGCGTGTAGTAAAACACCCGGACATCTCCGCTCGCAGTTCAGTGCTCACTGCTCAGCTCTGAAGATTTCCAACGATAGATTTTTTGTCGTATAAGGCTAGAAAGGTCCCAAGTTCACCACAACATCCAATAAGAAATGGCCCTTGAAGCCTCTCTCGCTCAGCTCTCCCTTTCCCAGGTCTCCTCCGAGGGTGCTGTCGCCACAAAGGCGCTCGTCTTCAAGCCAAAGACCGCAAAGACTGCCACTCCGGTGCCAGTCGTCGTCTTCGCTCTCCAAACTACCCAAACTGCTGCCGGAGCCATCGCTGCTGCTGCCGGTGTCAAGGAGCCTCGTTTGGCCAAGGAGGACCTCGTCCAGGAGTTCTTCGGTGTCGCTGCCAAGGAGTTCTCCGTCGCCTCCATCACAAAGGACCATGCCGGTAAGATCAAGGTCCTTGTTGATGAGCTCATCACAGAGGCTGGTGCCTTTGAGCTCTCCACAGAGTCATCCAAGGCTGCTTTGGCCGGTAAGGACCTCCTTGGATACTTGAGCTCTACAGGTGTTGAGATCACCACTGTTGACTTCTCTGCTGCTCCAGCCCCAGCTGCTGCTCCAGCTAAGAAGGATGCTGCTCCAAAGAAGAACGATGCTCAGCTCGATGCCAAGCTCATTGGTGTCACCGTTGATAAGTACCTTGACTTCCCAGGCTGGTACCAGCAGATCTTGACCAAGGGTGAGATGCTCGACTACTACGACGTCTCCGGTTGTTACATCTTGAGACCAGCCTCATACCACATTTGGGAGGTGATCCAGGATTACTTCAACCAGAGAATTAAGGCTATGGGTGTCAAGAACTGTGCCTTCCCATTGTTCGTGTCACAGAAGGTCTTGGAGAAAGAGAAGGACCACATTGAGGGTTTCGCCCCAGAAGTTGCCTGGGTCACAAGAGCTGGTTCCTCTGAGTTGGAAGAGCCAATCGCCATTAGACCAACCTCAGAGACAGTTATGTACCCATACTACGCCAAGTGGATCCAGTCTCACAGAGACTTGCCACTCAAGTTGAACCAGTGGAACTCCGTTGTCAGATGGGAGTTCAAGCACCCACAGCCATTCTTGAGAACAAGAGAGTTCTTGTGGCAGGAGGGTCACACTGCCCACTTGACATTTGATGAGGCTAACACAGAAGTCATGGAGATCTTGGACCACTACGCCTCCATCTACGAGGACTTGCTCGCTGTCCCAGTTGTCAAGGGTAAGAAGACCGAGAAGGAGAAGTTCGCTGGTGGTTTCTTCACCACTACCGTAGAAGGTTATATCCCAGCCACCGGTCGTGGTATCCAGGGTGCCACATCCCATTGTTTGGGTCAGAACTTCTCCAAGATGTTCAACATCGTTGTTGAGAACCCAGAAGGCCCAGAGAAGCCAAAATTGTTCGCATGGCAAAACTCCTGGGGTCTCTCCACCCGTGTCATTGGTGTCATGGTTATGGTTCACTCTGACAACAAGGGTCTTGTGATCCCACCAAGAGTTTCCCAGCACCAGGCAGTCGTTATCCCAGTCGGTATCACTGCTAAGACCACCAAGGAGCAGGAGAATGCTATCAAGGACGGTGCCAAGAAGATTGAGACCACTTTGATTAAAGCTGGTATCAGAGCCATTGGTGATTACCGTGACAACTACTCTCCAGGTTGGAAGTTCTCTGACTGGGAGCTTAAGGGTTTGCCAATCCGTCTTGAGTTTGGTCCAAAGGACTTGGAGAAGAACTCTGTTACCATCGTCAGACGTAACGATTCTAAGAAGTACAATGTTTCTCTTGATGACTTGGCCACTGAGGTTCCAAAGATCTTGGATGAGTTGCACAATGACTTGTTTGCTAAGGCTAAGGAGTCTTTCGACTCTCACAGAATCCTTGTTGAGGACTGGAAGGACTTCGTTCCAGCTTTGAACTCCAAGAACGTCATCTTGGCTCCATGGTGTGGTAACATGGAGTGTGAGGAGGATATCAAGGACTCCTCTGCTAAGAAGAACGACGGTGAAGAAGAGGAAGAGGATGAGAAGGCTCCATCTATGGGTGCTAAGTCCTTGTGTATTCCATTCGATCAGCCAGAGCTCAAGCCAGACACAAAGTGTGTTAAGTGTGGTGAGAAAGCCATTAACTACACCATGTTCGGTCGTTCTTACTGATTCTTCTGGTACTCCTAATTTTGCATCATGGGTGTTTCTCCTATTCTTCTTTTGCTCTCTCTAGGGCTTCATGTACATTATATTTAATAACCTGAGGTGAATATTGAGTTAACAATTTAGATTCAAGCTATATAAAAAGGTAGTCATTCTATTATTCATTATATATTGTCGTTATTATTAGTTGTTCTCTCTGAACTCTGGATTCAGTATCCAGCCTGATCTGACTGCATCCCACTGGCAAATTCCTTTCAATAACTGGCGGACCATGTTGAGATCTTTCTTATCGCTGATTTCCAGCTTGCAAGCGTCCAAGATGTCTGCTGATTTAGCAAAATAACCAGGTTGTTTAGACAGGTACGACTGCATATCTTGAAGGGACTTGGTGTTGGCGGAATTCAATACTGGTGACGGTGATGTAGAGGTTTCCCTGCTCTTATTGTTCTTGAGATTAGCCAATATCGATGCTGAAGATTGCTTCACCACCTGAGAGTTGGCCAATCCGATTCTAGACTTTGCAAGAGTGAATTTCTTACCAGCTAAACCTACCTTTCCTGTAAACGTAGGAACACCAACACCTGCTTTCTTGACTTGTCTACGGGACTTCTTCAGAGCTTCAAGTGCTTCTTGTGCTGATCTTCTGGCCTCTCGTTCCAGGTGGTCGTCTCTGGGCCTGGAATGCTCACCCACAACCTCATCGTGCTTCAAAGCTTGGGCGACACTCGAATTCTTCAATAGTCCGCCCATCAGTCTATCTTCTTCGGACGACTTCTTTTCTTGCTCTTTGTACCTCTCTAGCTTGCTAACACCATTGAGTTGTCTAATTTGGCCCAGGTCGTCCCCATCTTTCTTTGGTTTGGCGTTGGCAAGACCAAGATCCAACTCACTGGAGTCGTCAAAGTCCGATAATGTGAACAGGTCATGAAGCTCATTGTTTTTGAAGAATCTCTTCTGATTTGGATCCTTCAAGATCTTATCAGTCAGCAGCTGTTTGAAGATTTGTCGATGGTAAATCTTCTCTTCAATAGATCCACCGATAACCAATCTATAAATTAGAACCTCTTTCTTCTGACCCAAACGCCATGCACGTTCTCTGGCCTGTAAATCAGTGGATGGGTTCCAGTCCGGGTCAAAGATGATGACTCTGTCAGCACCAGTCAAGTTAACACCAAGGCCACCAACCTTAGTTGTGAGCAAGAACAAATCGTAGTCTTCGTTATTAAAGGCATAAATCATGTCTTGTCTCTTTCCAATGTTAGTTTCACCACTCATTTTCATGTATTTGAAGTCTGGTCCCATGCTCATCTGTAAAAACTTCTCCAGAATGACCATCATCTGCTTAGTCTGCGTGAAGAGAAGAACCTTATGGCCCTGCTTCTTCCACAGTGGTAGAAGTGACTTGATCACCTGAAGCTTTCCTGACCTGGACGGATCACCATACCCTGGGCTTCCTTCTAGGAACTGAACATCGGCCAAATCTGGGTGATTGCAAATCTTTCTCAGCGTAGTAATAGCACCCAGGTAGGAGTTCACTTTCATCTCTATCGACCTCAGGAACTCCAAGTACTTGTCTCTTTGGTACTTTGTCAATCTGCACATTAGAACAAATTCTTGCTTTGAGGGCAGATCTTTTGCGACGTCAACCTTCATTCTTCTTAAGAGGAATGGCTGGATAAGATCTTTCAGAATCACTGCTTTTTGATAGCCAACTTTCACTTGCAGGTTTGTGGCATTTGCGTACCCACCTACTTTGATAGGCTCCTCAAACTCAGAGACGAAGATCGGTAGAGTTCCAAGCCTTCCCGGGAATATAAAGTCAAACAACGACCAAAGCTCAATCAGATTGTTCTGGATCGGGGTTCCAGAGAGAATTACCCTGTTGTGGGTTTTCAGTCTTTTACTCAATATGGTGATATTGGAATTTGGATTCTTGATTTTATGTCCCTCGTCAAGGACCACATAGCCCCAGTTAACATTGAGCAGCTGGTCTTCGTAGACCCTTAGTCCCACATAACTCGTGATCAGGACATGGCCTTTCGTTATCACGGTCTCAACAATGGACTTTGCATTTGAGGCATTCCGTATGGAGTTGACCGTGTTCTTGATGTTTGTGTCCTCCTCCTCTGCCTCCAGGTTCAACTGCTTCTCAAAGTCATCTTCATCAGCACCTGCCTTCGAAGACATACCTGAGCCAATAGAGTGCAGCACCATAGTTCTCAGTGGTGGCCACCAGGTATGGAGCTCGTTCACCCACTGTGTCATAACCGTTGCTGGACACACAACCAGGACAGGCTTGTTCAGCTTTCCCGAGTAGTGGAGACCAGCAAGAAATGCGATAATCTGAATCGTCTTACCAAGACCCATCTCATCACTAATAATACCACCGTGTTCTTGCTGATAAAGCTCATACAGCCATTGAACACCGGTCTTCTGGTAGTCAAATAGCGACGGGTATATGTCACCGGGTACCCTGAAGTCGCTGTTCAGCACGGCATCGGGGTTGGTTGGGTGTGATTTCATCCATTCTGGTTTGTCTGCCTCCTTGTCAGTGTGGTCTCTCATTTTAGACCTTCTGTGGACCCAGGTGTGCAGTCTATCCTGGTAGAAGGTCTCTATTCCGTCATCCACATTTCTGACCTCGTCATCTGTTAGAAGCCTAGGCTTTCTGCCTTTCTGTGGTAGCTCTTCGTCAGTCTCAGTCTCCGACCCTACGCTCTCATACTGCATCTCATCGTCCGAGTCCTGTCCCTGGGGCTCCTGCTTTATCACTTTACCAACGCCAGCTGTGAACCCCGGTATACGCAGATTCTGGTGAGACACTGACTCTAAAGGCTCTGTGTGGGAGTCATCCTCTTCAATGACGAACCCGGTCGAGTTACCAAAAGCTGTGATCTTACCTGTTCTTATCAAGTAGTCCTTCTCAGTCTCATTCGGTAGTCTCCCGCCTTCGGCCCCGGAGCCACCAGCAGCAGCACCGCTTTCATTGCGCATGATTCTCCCTTCAATATCCCTGATATCCTGTCTCGCAGGCTCCAGGTGGTCCTTCTTCATCATGGCGATGTCCCTCCGAAGCTCTTCCCTCTGAGATATCTTTGTGCGTGGGTTACTCAACCGGTCTTCCAGCTTTCGGATCTCGAATTTGATCTTACTGACATTTTGGCGGGCTTTCTCAAGTCTCTTTGTCTCCAGTTCAACTTCCCTCTCATTGAAGAGCTTGGTGGCGTTGGCCTGGATCTTCTGCTCCAGTGAGGTCTGCTCTAAGAGCTTGATACCCATTCCCTCCAGGCTCCCCTGTTCATTGGCCTCCGCCTCCACCTTGACGGAGCTCTCCCTGCTTTCCCTTTCTCCATCAGAGCTCATCCTCTGCTGGTTCTGAATTGCTGTGCTGAAGGAAGGAGGAAGAATGAAAAGAAGACGTGAAGTGAAGATTAGCCCGCAAAACTTACTGATCGCGATTTACGATCCAAACGGAACTCCGTCCACCGCAACTGAAAAATTCACTACGCAGTAAAAAGATGTTCATTAAAATGTCATTCATCGTCACTAAATCCGTCCTTCTTGGGTCCCCAAACGGCAATTCTGCCATCTGCTGTTCCGGAGAAATACGTGGCTGTAGATCTTCCACCATAGGCTATACAAGTACTACGAGAGTTATCCTGTAGGTTTCTCCTTAGTCTCGAGACAAGCTTTCCGTCACCCATTCTGAACAGTAGGACTTCGCCGTTATCAGAGGGATACCACAAGTACTGGACCTCGGTTTCCTCGACAGGACTAACAACAATGGACTTGACAATCAGTGATGTGTTTTTCACGAACGGACCAAAGTTCAGCAGTGTGTTTACGCCTCCAGTAACATCTAGGTCCCAAACTCGTATTTTACTGTCCGTCCCTGTAGATATCAGTGTTTTGCCGTTCTCTAGCCAGCAGAGCCCGTTAACACCTCCACCATGTGCCTTCACGTCACTCTTCATCACACCCACTTTCTTACTCTTATTGGCCTCAATTGTCCTAGCCCTATCAGTGCGGAAAAGGTCCAGCTGGGCAAAGCATGAATCTGTCTTTCTGATATCCCACAGTCTCACCTCGCCTTCGGAACTACCCGTGGAAACGACATTTGGGTCGCATGGTGACCATTTGCAACTTAGAATCGTGCCATTGTGCCCACTTAGACTGTGTGCTGCGGAAGTTGTCCTCAGGTCTAAAACACGAACATGTGTGCTCTGTGACCCAGTGGCAATCAACGAATGGTGCCCAGTTGACGATATATCAAAGCAGTTGACTTTACTTCCTAACTCAAACATGAATGCCTCCTCTAGAGTGTTAGAATCCCAAACTCTCACCGTCGTATCATACGAGCTTGACAGAAACATCCCGGAGTCAAATGGCCACCATTGGACATTGGTGATTCCAAACTCATGACCTCCAGTATTCTTATTAATATTACCCACAAGAGTCGCCTTCTTCGACCCAATTCGCCATACTTTCACACTTGTATCAGCACTACCAGATAAGAGAAATCTGTTGTTTGATTGTTCGATATCAAGACAGTTGATAGGATGTGGACTTTTCTTCAGGCTGAATTTGGGCTCATCAATAGCATCAATGTCATAGTATAGCGACTCAGTAGTTAGTCTCTCATAATGACGCCTACTTGTTCTTCCATAACTCCTACTCAACAAGAGCGATTGCATCGATTATTAGCAAAAATTCACTCATATTTTAGTAGTAAGAACGACCTGTAAGCTCTTTTTTCTTGGGCCGAGTCGAGCAAGACAAATCCGATTATGCAAGAAAACACCCAAACACCTCATTCTTAACTGATGAATAATCAATGATTCGATAAGACTGGCTACAACTGATGTTAACTAAGGAGATTCATTATCATTGCTAAGCTCTGATGCCTCTGTTGGTTCACTCGAGCACCCTCCAGTTTATAAGGGATAGGATCTTCGACCAAAGGGTGAATAGGTACTTTATCAAATATGGCATCAACTTGATTGATAAATTTGTTCATCACCTCCCTTGGAATAATCTTGGATAATATCAAAGCTGTTTCAAAGTCAAGGTAGTCTGTATTAATACGATGCTTAGCCAAGTTATCAACTTTTTCTTTTAAAAGGGCAACCGTTGTCAGATCCAGCTTGCTCAGCTTCTTCACGCTCACAGCTTTCATGGCTTTCCGAACTGGTTTCTCATCAGACAACTTCTTGAAAAGATGCTGAACTCTCTTATCATAAACTCTAAGAACTTTTCTCACAAGAGGAATAACTTGCTTGCTAAACAGGTCATAATATGATTGCCTTGTCACTTCCAAAACTTGGTACTTCTCATTACCACTAATGTTTGTATACCATTGGGATCCAGGCTCCGTCTCAGTCTGGATATCCGTGTATAACAATGGCACATGTACCTGTGTGTAGAAGGTACCTGATCCATCAAGCATTACAGTTTGGAACACTTTTGTGAAATCCTCTCTCCTGAAGGGTGCTATTGGTTCAAGGTCCATATCATCAGAGCCATCACCTCTAACAATCCGAAATAATCCTGCCACTATTTGACCCTTCCCTAAATGAATTGAGAACTTTTCTCTTAAAGCAGCTTCTCTTGTTCTTCCGATCTTAAAGCAGTTGACACCTGTGCAAAGCAGTTTAGTGAATGGAGATTCTTGAAATGGGATCCAACGACTCTTGTCAGGCTCTTGCAACTGGAAAGGAATACTTGAAATAAACTGTCCCTCCAAACAATTATCTAAGCTTATAAACGTACTTCGGGCATTACTTGATGAGACTGTAATTGTTGCCCTGAGTCGATAGCCTGTGTAAGAAGGTGATGCCAGCGATGGATCACAAAACCTCGGGTCCAGTCCTGTAACGGACAAAGAGGAAGTAAGTGCACACTGACAAAGGTAAAGGACTAAATAAATGAACATCTGGGAAGAAATATTTAACCTGGAGATATACCTGAGGATTATTTATTGGAATTCTGGGAAGAATATATTAAGGGAATATTGCACAAGATCTATTTGATGGGAAACTAATTTATCAGGTTTTATGCTCAAATTAGGAAGGGTTGTACTTTTCTGAATTTACACATTTACTATATCTAAGAGAGAACATCAATTTCAAAATAAATTAAATGGATTAGAAAGAATGCTCTAAGGTTTTTGTGTCATCAATCTTGGATATGCCCATAAACACCCAGACATCATCTGGCTAAACCCGAACACCCATGTAACAAATCTTGAGGCATAAATTAACTAATGGAGCACTTACAATTAAATTTTTACTAAAATGAATAGTTTAATATATATATTTGGGTCTCTATAATTTAATTGAGCCATTTTTATTATCATTATTAACCTTTTTGAGTGTAATTTTAAGAATTCGAAAACCTTCAAAGCAAAAGGTGAGTCCATCTAGCAAGTTTTACTGTTAGATTCTATGAAAATTTATCTACTTTAATATTTACTAAATATTTACTAAATATTTATAAACCAATTAATTAAATATATCATCAATATGGTATTACTATAACTTTTACTATTATACACCAATTTTTGTTAAGATATCGCTGAAAGATGTCCGACACCTTTCCGCATTTGGCAGTATCATTTCTAATAACTTGGGAACGAGGAGTTGCTAGAGAAAAGGAAACCCACTCTACCTGTTTTGACTATCTGAAAAAGTAATAATACAAATTAACAGTGGTGTCAGATATAACTGCGTTCTGATAACTACGCATAGACTTGGTTTCGTATTTTAAGGATTTAAGTAGCTCAATTTAAGTTGTGCCTCACAGACTCAACGCCTTCATAAAGAACCTCTACAGCTATGACTCACTAAATATAGCCGTACATTAGAATAGTAACTCTGTATACCGGTAGTACACAAAATATTCTCCTAGTATTTAGGTCACAGATCTCTTGCTTGTATCTCCATGCACGACACCGATCGATTCCATTCTCACAGTCCAATTAAAGGGTTTAGACTTCCCATATAAACACCTTGTGAATGGTCAAGAGGCAGTGTATCCAAGGGCTGGGTGGTTGAGAATAGTGCACCTTGGGAATAAAGATCGAATAGTGCTATGATCCACTACGTTATCTGTAATGTTTAGTCCCGAGGCAGGCCTGAGCGTTGGATACGGAGATCGACTTATACAGTGGCACCCTATTAACAGCCGTTTAATACGTACACAATAAGCTCAATTGACTGATCATGATTCATAACAATCAATCAAATAATAAGGAGTGTAGTAGTTCGAATTATCTACCACCAATAAATGAATGCTACTCGCGCCTCAAGACGTCATCTCACGCGAGATGACTGTTTAGCCTCACATGCAGATTTTCCCCATACATCGATGTTTAACAGTTTTTTCTCTCTCTTTCTCTGGAAACCAGCAAAACACAACAGGGTGAAAGTAGAACAGAAGAAGATGACAAAGATTAAGTGTCAGTTAGAGGAAAATAGAGTAGAGGAGCTTGACACTCTCTTGACCCAGCTTAAGCCACTGATTTTGAATCACATTGCGAGGGCCTCCGAGCCCGATGGATCAATCGGGAAGCACACGACGCCTGCTCAACTCTCGCAGCTTGTGCCTTTGGAGACCCCGGAGAAAGGCTATGGTATTGACGGTGTATACGGGGTATTTGAGCAGGTCTTGAACAATTCAGTTGTGACATGGCACCCGGGTTTCTTGGACAAGCTGTATGCGTCGACCAATCCTATTGGTGTTGTATCGGACTTATTGTTAAGTTTGCTCAACACCAACAGTCACGTTTTCACTGTTTCTCCATTAGTGTCATTGATTGAGAAGAAAGTCTCAAAGTCGTATGCTAATCTGTTTGGATTCAATGGTAAATACGCCGGTGGATTGACTTTTTCCGGTGGTTCATGGTCGAACATTACAAGTTTGCATATGGCTAGGTCTATGCTGTACCCGGAGACAAAGACTGAAGGTAATGGCAGTTTCAAATTTGCTATATTCACATCAAAGCATTCCCATTACTCTGTGGAGAAAGCAGCCATACTTTTAGGTATGGGCAGCCAGGCCGTTGTGAAAGTGGAAGTCAAAGAAGATGGCTCTATGGACGTTGCAGACCTTGAAAAGAAAATTGATGAGAGCATCAAGAGAGGTATGACTCCTCTCTATATTAATGCCACTGCTGGAACAACGGTGTTTGGTTCTTTTGATCCATTGGAGGAAATCTCTACTGTTGCGCAAAAACATAAGGTTTGGTTCCACGTTGATGGAAGTTGGGGTGGTAACGTTATATTCAGTGAGCAACATCGTTATAAGCTGAAGGGATCCCATTTGGCAAACTCCATCACTACAAATCCACATAAGCTACTTGGTGTTCCAACTACTTGTTCTTTCTTGCTATTGCCTGACGAGAGAGTGTTCCAGACTGCCAATTCCCTTTCAGCACCATACTTGTTCCATAATAGAGAGGCCGATGACACTTTCTATGATTTAGCAGATGGTACTATGGGATGTGGTAGAAGACCAGACGCTTTGAAGTTCTATATGGGCTGGTTATTCTACGGATCTAAAGGCTACGAACAAAGAATAAACCACGCATACGAGATCACTGGATACTTTGCCAGCAAAGTCGCACAGGCAAAGGATAAGTTTAAGCTGGTCTCTTCGAACCCACCTCCGTGTATGCAAGTGTGCTTTTTCTTCAACAAAGATGGTGACTTTAGCGATTCTGAGGTTAACACTAGAACCACGAGGAGTATTGTAAAGAGACTTCACGAATCCGGCCGATTCTTAGTTGATTACTCTCCAGCAGTTGGCGTTGAAGGTGGTGAGTTCTTTAGAGTTGTGTTCATAAGTCCTACGGTGACAAGTGATTTAGTTGATGAGCTCTATGATTCCATTATAAAGTTCGGTGATGAACTCTAGTTATAGACATGTGTATCAGACAGTAAATAGAGATAATTATAGATAATTGTTTTATGTACAAGCGTGGAGAATGTGTAGAATGAGATTAGTCCTTGTTACCACTATCGAGCACTTGGAGCTTCTTGTACTCATCGAGTGGATCAAAGTTTCCCGACGAGAGGTTTTCGTACTGCTGGTCGTATTTACCTGTTGACAATGGTGCGTTACCTCTGAAACGTTTGGACATATCAAAGAAACCCTTCTTACACTCCCAAAACGACTTCATCTGTGCTTTGCAAAGCTCGGGAAGGTCCTTTGATAGCTCCGGGTTCTCAATGCACTCTGTCGGCGTATGTCTCTCTATCAGCACACACGGAGATCTCTGCAGACACACAGCCACGGCCATTCTTTGATCTTTGCAACTTCCACCCATCTCTTTTGTTATTTGTGTTGTTTTCTCTGAGCTGACTCTCTTCAATGCTGCAAGTGTGGTAGATGGCGATGTTGAAACTTTTCGATTGCGCGATCTTCCCCCTTTCTCGGTTACGCAACTACACAACAGTAAATACAAAGACTTATATCAACACAGCAACAGAATTTCCACTGGGCAGTTATTTTAGCAATAGCCACAAATAAATTCTGAGGATGAGCATATCCTTCGTTCCCGGAGAGCCTAACAAGCGGCCCCAGGCGGTGGCGCAGGCTGAATATCATGGCCATGCGGTGGTAGCCTACTGCTCGGGAAACAATCTCATCATTCTCGATGGAATGGCCAACTTACAGACCGTTTACTTGGACTCTGACGCTACTGCCGTGGATATCAACCCCTCAAATGGTGCAATTGCCGTTGCTGTTGGGTCCCAAGTGCTGATCTACGAGCCAATGCATGAGTTTATGAAGGTACCCAGATGGCAGTTCTCAACGAGACTCGTACACCCTACTGATCACTCTTCGGTGAACACGCTCAGTTGGGGTGTGCCCACCGAGATAGTAACCGGCTCAGACAGCTTGACGCTTTGGAACGTTAAAAAGGAATACGGAATTGTGCAGACTGCGATTTTGTGGTCAGTGAAGCAAGCCATCCCCGTGTACCTTGCAAAGATCTCTCAGGACTCGAGACTGATTGCAAGTTGTGGTCGATACGATAAGCTGTTGAAAGTTTGGAATAGGAATTCCTATGCTGACCAGTCTTTGTTCAATATGATTTACTTGATGCACCCCCAGTCCGTGACAGACTTCCGTTGGAAACGCTACAACCCCGTTGATCTACCCAAGCCTGAATCATACACCAATGCACTATACACCATCTCGAGAGACTCCCATCTCCGTATATGGTCGAGCCATGAACACGAGAACAACCATTTGGTTCAACTGTGGGGATCGTTGGATCTCAATGATGACCAAGATCAGTTCAAAAAGAGACGGTTCGTCTTCATATTGGACAACTACTTGGTTGCGGAGGCACTATCTAAGATCAATGAGAAACACAACAAGACGATTGATGTACGTAACATTCAGTCAGATCTGGTGCTAATGCTCTCGGATGGCCAGATCCACACGACGTTTGCATTGGATAACGTCTCTTTGAACCCCCCAAGGATGATCAATATCTCCAAACTGAAAGAGATCAAGTTCCAAAAGAATGCATTTGTGTCTACTCCTGAGTTTGTCAACTTTGCTGAGCCTTTACTAGACCACAATTCTGGTGAAATATCAATGCTGATCCACGACCTTAACGGTGTTATAAGGAATACAAAGTTGGATGTAAGCTTCCTCTTGGACGAGGAAGGGTCCAAGACTATAGGATACATGTCTCATAAGTTTTCAGGTCATTTGAAATCTATCCAGAGAATAGAGAGAACAAGTAACGGTGAAGCGATACTCACTTGCTCAAGATTTGATGAGAACACAGTGTGGGTTCCACAGTACCTAAAAGATAGTATTACATTGAAGAAGAAATCCGTGGTTCGCACCCCACTACCGATTTCAAGGGCTGTGCTATTTGACCATGGTGATAAGATAGTCACTATCTGCGGTGAGGAACTGATTCTTTGGGATACGTCTTCGATGATCGCTAAAGACGTGTGCCATGTATCCATCAATGCTGCTCATTCAAGACCAGAATGCTTCGCTATTATTCCCCTTGAGATACATGTCCACGACAGACACTATGTTATGGCATTATTTAAAAACCAGACCCATGCATGGCTTATTGAGGACTTCTCAATTCGTGAAGTGAGCATTGAGAATTTACCAATCTCCTATGAAGAGGTCCATTTGATTGCCCCAATTGATCCAGTTGGAGCTATCCACACAAGCGACCGGTCCATCTTATCTGTCATTAATAAAAAGGGCCACTTAAGAAGATTCCTGGCCAAGATTGTAAACGACGAGATCAAATGGATTGAAGATAAAGAGCTCTACTCGAACATCGAGAATTCATCATACATTCGTGGTTCATCGATCGCCAAATTTGCCATTGTGGACGAATCTAAGAAGAGATTGACAATCTGGGACTTATCTAGAGGTGTTCTTGAGTACGAGGAGTTTTTTGATGAACCGGTCCGTGATATTGACTGGACTTGTACAGAGAACAAACAAAGCATCCTTGCTGTTGGGTTTGAAAACCACTCTTTACTCTACACACAGATGCGTTATGATTACACTAACAACACCCCTCCATATCTGGCAATAAAGAAAGTCGACATCCAGAGCTATACAACACATGCCATCGGAGACTCAGTTTGGTTGAAAGATGGAAATCTTGTGATTGGTGCAGGAAATCAAATTTTCATTTCCGATAAGAGTCTGCACATGCAGGACAAGTTTACAAAGCAGTCGATTGGAACCAGGAACATTGTGTCAAATGACATCTTAACACTTTGTTCTGTATTGAACGGTGTACTCCCTCTCTACCATCCACAGCTTTTGATCCAGTCTTTGTTTAACGTAAAAGTGGAACTTGTGAAAGAGATACTACTACGACTATTCTTGAAGATGAGAGAACTGGAGCTTACTGGAAACTCTATAGAATCAATTGGGTCGACCCTTGGATTTGATATATTAGGATTCTTTGAAAACTCATTTAAGAGCTCCACGAACTTTGAGGAGCCCTACACAGAATTCAACTCGAGCATCGCTGAGGCTCTTAAGGAGAAGCTCCTGAACACGTCCTTGCCATACTTGACCAGACATCAACAGATAACGTTGGTGGGTACAATTGAGGCCGTTGTTGACATTGATAAGAACATCAACACTGTGGATGCAAACGGCTTAAGATTCTTCCTTGGTGCTAAACTGTTTCAACTACACAAAGGGTCACAGCAGAAACTCACCATGAGAGATGTAAACTGGGCATTGCACAGTGAAAACAAGGAGCTTCTACTACAGCATATCGAGTCTTTTGTCAAGGACAGAAAGATAATGTGGACTACAGCCAAGGAATACGGTTTAGCGTTCTGGCTCAAGTATGATGATCTTGTAAAGACCATCGAAGGTATTGCAAGAAATGAATTTACCAATGAGGGCAGAAGGGATCCAACCAACTGTGCTATTTACTACTTAGCATTGAAGAAGAAGCAGATTCTTCTCGGTTTATGGAGAACTGCAGTTGGAAATGGAGAACAACAGAAGATGTTAACATTCTTAAAGAATGATTTCCGTGAAGAGCGCTGGAGGAAAGCAGCATTGAAAAATGCCTTTGTCCTCTTGAGTAAGCATAGATACATGGATGCTGCTTGCTTCTTCCTATTGGGTGATTCGTTAAAGGATTCTGTTAATGTTCTATTGAAACAGGTCAAAGATACTGATTTGGCAATTGCAGTGTGCCGTGCTTATGAAGGAGACAATGGGCCAGTCTTGAAAGATCTTTTGACGAGACATCTTCTAGCAAGTGCTGTGTTATCAGGAGACAGATGGACTACCAGTTATATATTCTGGAAGTTGAGGGAACAGTCTCGAGCTATCCAGGCTTTAGTTAAGTCACCAATCGATGTTATAAATGAAGAAGAAAAGAAAAACATTGTCATGACTGATAAAGCCAAGTCATACTTGGAAGACGACCCATTGCTGATTGCTCTATATCGTAATTTGAGAGAGAAGAATGTCAACTATTTCGAAGGTTATTTGATGATCACACCACAGGAAGAAACCGAGTTTATTCTAAGGGTATCATCGATTTACACTAGAATGGGATGCGACTATTTATCTGCTGATCTTTTGAAGAACTGGGTTTTCATTAGAACTGATGATATCAAGAAACAAGAGAGTGAGGTCAACCTGAAGAAACTTGCAGAATCGGGCACCGAAAATTTGCTCGAGAAGTATGGCTTATCACCAAATGCAAGACGCAGAGCCAGCTTTATCTCTGAATATAAGTCGCAGAACGATTCACTGGGTAATAAAGCTACAGCCAATGCACATGACTCTAATGGAAATACTGGCACTGCTGGACTAAGTATCTTGGAGAAGTATGGATTAGCTTCCCATTCTAACACCAGAGAGGAAGAGAGTAAAAATGAAGAAGCAAAAAAGAAAGCTGCAAATTATACCCCACCACCACAGACTGCATTCCAAGAGCCAGATATGAGTGCCTTTAATTTTGGTTTCTGAACAAAACAAACAAGCTATAGAACGTTTTGGGAAAAAAATGATTCGTTAATTTCATGCATGGTTATATTCACATATTTTATATATAGTAGACAGAGACTCAGAAGTAAGACTTTGACGACCTTACTGCGAGATGATGTAGATTCTTCCATTTTCGTTCATAGGTACTGCATAAGCAGAGTAGATAGAAGAGAAACGAGTACACAAGGGCACAAGCTGCGACGATTGCGTAAGATGCAAGCAGTAAACGGTTTAATGAATGAACAACGATGGATTCGTTTGAAAGACACAATAAATCTGTTAATATTGGTGTGAACCCACTATTCATTACTGAGTACTTTTCAAAGCTGATCCAGCTATGGAGGAAGTGCATCTGTCGCTGATGACCCATATCGACGTTCAGGTAGTTGAGAAGATCATAGATGACGTAGATGACGAATGTTGGAGCAATCACTGGTATTGTCTCCTTTAAGAGTACTTTTGTTCTCAAAGAGACCCAACGTGGTACTGGTGCCATTGTGTATTCAGCTGTGTGTGAGAGACCGAGAGAGGGACCGATCTGCGATGCGATAAGAAGCTCAAGCTTAGATGAGTCCTGATAAAAGACTCGACCGAGACAGTAAAAAGTAAACGGGGCTGGGAGGGAAGCAGTAACAAGGGAGACTGAAAAAGAGAAAGAAGAAGAAAGGGAAGCTACACATCTTTTTAGTTCAAAGTGAATTTATTGTTCTTCTCGAGAGAGTGCGGAGAAATAGGGGTAAATTAGAAATTGATTATGTAATAAAGGGGCACTTTTCATGCATGGCATTATGCAAGTGAGCGGCGCTGTCAGGATTTCTCCGCTCTCGGACTTTAACTTTGTTAATATGAAGCTTTTGTATATAAAATTACTTATAAAAAGGACGATGATTTCAATCTGTGACGAAGTAATTGTTGAAGTAGCTTTTAAGTAGCCATCTTGGAACCATGGATCCCCAGTTCGATAGGAACCTTGCACCGACTCCAACGTACTCTGTAGAGTTATTATCATCTGAGTATAAAAGATCAAATATCTTGTAATGCAGTTTTTTGATCGACTCTCCCTTTATACCAAAGTTTCTACGGGAGTTATTTGAGTGGATATTGACAGCACCGAGCTTGAGATTTGTGATATTGAGGTCTTGATAATCATTTGATAAATTATAACTCAAGTCCTGTAGCAGATTGATAGTGACATTTTCTAATGAATGGTAAGGTAATGATAGTGATGAAGAGATTGTTGGTGTCAAAAATATGATATTTGAATCATATTTTTCTGCTATTCCAATAATTCCATTCATCAAGAGGTTCAACGGTATCAATGCTCTGTCATTGATTGTCTTCATCCATGTTGTAGAAGGAATCATATGGAATTTACCAGCTGTAAAGTACATCTCTGGAACAAAGATCACACCAACCAACTTCAGTTTATTTGGATCGGCACCTTGGAATGGGATATGATCTGACGATAGCAAATAATCAAACTTCTGTATCTGCTGGATGTTAAACTCCGCATCTCTTGGGTCTGGAGAGATTATAAGAGACTTTATATCCTGGAATGATTCATTCTGGAAAAATTTATCGTCTGCCTTTGTGTTTGTTGAAGTGATATAAACTATGAATCCTCGAGACTCAAGATCGTTTGCAATGTATCTCGTCAATGGTTCAGAGACAGAGCCAACTATCAATACAACATCCTTACGAGCTCCATTCTCAAGTCTTAGAGCCCTTCTTCGTGTTTTAGATGAACTTGGTCTTGTCATTAGATAGCCCGTGAGACCAAGCAATGCGACGACTGTAGCACCCGTGGCAAGCTTGCCAGATGAGGATACAGGGAGCCCTATTGAGTCAAATGACCATGATGAAGTCGAGGAAGACGATGATAACGAAGAATTGCTATCAGAGCTTGAAGACACACTTGCAATTGTGGAAACTATTGAGTCTGCAACGTTAGTACCCGTTGTGGCAACATTGTTAACTGTTGATTCTACGAGACTTTTTGCCCTTTGAGACCAATAGTACACAGTGTCAAAGGTCTTGTCCACTGGATCCATCTCGGTGATCTTCTTGAACTATGAGATTTGTAACTGAAGAAGGCGTAAATAGTGAAGTATTATACTACCGATCCATCGCAGGTCTTTTTTTTTGTAATTTTTCACTCACAACTCCTCTAGTTTATATGGCTTAATAGAGCAATAAGAGCTGTCAAACGCTCATATAGCAGGCTCTACGGAAGCATCAGCCACTACAACACTCCATTACCCAGACCCTTTCACAAAAAAACAATAACAATTTAAATGCCAATTATACCTTTAAACAGCACCGGCACCGGGTTACCCGGCTGTGGGGGTGCAACACCCGCACACCACACACCTCCAGCTGCCGCGCTCTCCTGCGCTCGGCCCCCTGCCATTGCCACTGTGCGGTTTCGGTGCTGTCGGCTTTCAGCCCAAAAGATCAACGGCCAAAAAAACCAAGGATTGTAGCTTGAACTTGCAAATTCCACCAATTAATTCGGAGAAAGATAGAAAAGGTCACAAAATGGGAATTAACAATCCAGTGCCACGAAGCTTAAAGAGCGAGACGAAGTAAGTTCCTCCCCAGTTTATCTCTGACGATGGGACGCACCGACTCCGAGGACCCTGTGTGTCATCCGAGAGACGATAATGAAATACTAACCTCGACTTTTTCCACAGGAAGGCTGCTAAAATTCTTGCAAACTTTGTTAAGCCAAACCAGCTACTTGGAGTCAACGACGTGATCCCTCCAGACGTACTCCAGAATGCCAAAGGTTTAGCTATCATTACCGTGTTCAAGGCAGGCTTCCTCTTCTCTGGAAGAGCCGGTTCAGGTGTGATCGTTGCTCGTCTCCCTGATGGCTCGTGGTCTCCTCCTTCCGCAATCGTCACAGCCGGTGCTGGTGCCGGTGGTCAGGTTGGTTTCGAATTGACCGATTTTGTTTTCATCCTTAACACAGCCGAGGCCGTGAAGTCGTTTGCCCAGGCAGGTTCAGTCACCCTTGGTGGTAACATCTCCGTTGCTGCAGGCCCATTGGGCAGAAATGCCGAGGCCGGTGGTACTGCCTCGCTGAAGAGTGCTGCTGCCATCTTCTCGTACTCAAAGACCAAGGGTCTCTTCGCCGGTGTTTCCCTGGAGGGTTCTGCGATTGTTGAAAGAAGAGAGGCCAACAGAAAGTTCTATGGAAATAACTGCAAGGGTAAAGATATCCTAGCTGGTAGAGTTGACTATCCTCCGGAGTGTGAACCACTCTTCAGGGTTCTTGAGTCCAAGGCATTCACAAAGAGAAGACCTGGTGACTATTACGACGACGACGATGACTACTACAACGATATTCCAGATTTCAACTCATCAGATAACGACTCATATGACGACAGAAGATCAAGCAGAAGAAGAGGAGGCTCGACCTCTGGAAACAGAAGATCACAGAACAACTACTCCGATGACGAGTCCGAGGACGATGACTACTACCACTCAAGTCGCCGTTCTAACGGAAATAGTGGACCATCAAGAATGAACTCTTCTTCGACGAGAAAGACAACAAGAGGCTCATCTTGGGAAGATGATGTTTACGATCGTTACGACTCCCCAAGATCAAGCTCAAGACGTAATAACGACGTTGACGACTTGGATAGAAGCTTTAGAAGATCAACATTGGACGACAAGCCTTCGTTCTCAAGAGCCGATAAACCATCCTTTGGTAACTCAAGTTCCAGACCTTCACAGCCAAAGGGTCCAAAGGCCATTGCACTCTTCACTTTTGATGGTGAACAGTCCGGTGATTTACCATTCAGAAAAGGTGATGTTATCACTATAGTGAAGAAGTCAGAGTCACAAGATGATTGGTGGACAGGAAGAATCAACGGCAGAGAAGGTATCTTCCCTGCTAACTATGTTGAGTTGGCTTGAACACAGTTACTCAACAACGATGATGATTATCTGAATGCTTTCTTTTTTGCCCTCCTGTTTTTCCACACCCAACCTCTATTTAAATGTCACTTATAAGACTTCCAAATTATATGGAACAGTCACGATTCTTTTCTATATATCTATCATCGCTTTTGCTGTGTTTTACCCCTTCTCCCCCCAGTATTCTGGTTGTTTTATAGACGATATCTATCACAAATCAATGATTGAATGTACGGTAAGCTAATCTACCTAAACTTTAGTATGATAAAATTTTATTTGTTTCTGCAAGCAACTCAGCGATTGAATCCCAACAATTCAATGGTTTGAACCAATCTCTCTTTAAACAAAGTCTCTGTGAAGACATCACCTCTTTGAATTCTCTCGATGTCGAGCTTAATCAGCGATGGATCCTCTCTATCATAGGCATCGATGAAATACTCAAGGATCCTCTTCAAGTTCTTTGGTCTTGTGGCAGAAGGATATTGTAAGAAATCAATGAAACGAGGAGCCATTTTCTCCAAAGTCATCAAGACGGATTCATTCGAACTGATGCCAATTGGATTCTCATCATATGATTTATTTCTGAGACAGCTTGTTGATCTGGAAATTAAACTTGGAGGACCAAAATCAGAATACCATGGTGATGATGGTGATAAACTAGGAAAATGATCAGCAGATGCATACTTTCCAGGCTGAACGGGGATCAAGTGATAAACTCCCCCATTCTGGTCGTGGATAACAGAAGAGGCTTTCCCAACTGGTAAAGGTGAAGTGATAGAATTAGAACTAAAAGGCTCTGCGATATTGCTATCAATCCTGGCCTCAGTGTCTTTCTCAATCTTCGTCAAAGTAGATTTCAAGATATTGCCAGATATGTTAATGCCATTCAATTTCAGAGAAATTGCCCTTGCATCTTCTTCTTTCTCAAACTCAATATAACTGAGCTGGGATCTTGGATTGATATAATACTTTACGACTTTCCCCTCTAAAGTATAGCCATTCAAGAACAACTTAAAGAAGTTCTCATTGACTGTTGAGGGCAAATTGTATAAATACAATTTTTGGCTGGGATGATCAAGCTTGAGCTTATTAGCATTGGAAGATTTCAGAGACAACTGAACAAGACGTTCGTTCTTCGTTAACGATTTGACACATGTTAATTTCTTGCCCTTATACAAAGACTTGTGGAATTCCTGAGTGGCTTTCATGGCACTTTGCGAGTACTTAAACGTAACCATTGCCCATGACGATTTGAACTCTCTAACACTCTGAAGGAAGACATCGCTGATTGGACCACACTTGGAGAACAAAGACTCCAATTGATCCTTTGTGATATCCAGAGGAAGACCCTTGACATAAACTTGTTTGAAATTAGAGTCTGAAGTGACAGTAAAGGTTTGTTCAACTGAAGGTCTATTGACAGATTCAATTGATGATGGCAATGTCACTGCAGAAGATATCTGAGGAGAACACACTTCAATACCTGAGAGAGGAGCCAGCGATGAAGGTGAAGGTGAAGAAATAGACAATTGAGAGTTGGTCCTAACATCTTTTGGAATATGAATTGCACAACGAACAATAAATCCATGGATTGGAGTGCCATCAATACTAGAAACAAAATTGTTTGCATTTTCCTTATTATCAAAGGAAATGAAGCCTTGACGTTTGATCATATCAAGTTTACACGATAATATCGGACCATGAGACCTGAAAGTCTCATAGAAAACACGCAAGCTGGTGATGTTGTTCGTGTTTAAATTGGAAACAAAGACGTTTGTTCTTAAGAATGATTTCTCTTTACCTTTCATGGATGGCATAATTCTGATCTCCTTGTTCAAAAGCGGTCTATAATTCAATTCTTCAAGGGCCTTACGTGCATCTTGCTCTGAGCCGAAATTAACATAACCGTAGCCAACAGACTTCTTTGAGCCATGCTCATAACAAATCTTCACCGTAGATAAAGTCTGATAACTCGAGAAGAAGTGATAGAGCTTTTCTTCAGTAACGTTTGGGTCTAAGTCACCAACATAAAGTGCAACCAATTTCAGTGGAGACTCATAAGATCTCACCAGCTCAATCGAATCATCGTTATCAGTCGAGGTTTTCCCCCGAGGAGGGGATTCATTGACAGAGGTTAACGTTGGCTCCAAACGAGGGTTATCATTTCCAGCTCCCAACTTCTTGAAATCATTGAGAAGCTCAGACATGCGATATTTTGAGGCATTCATGACATTTTGGCTGTTATGCTTGGTCATAACGGCAGAAGAAAATCACTGGAGGATTTGGTTCCAAGGTTGGCAATGAACTTTGGAATTTCAAAGGGGTAGTCTTGAGATTTGCATTAGAAAGAATTCAGCTTGGTTTGTTTTGTGTTTTAGCTAAATGTGACACAAAAACCAAATCTCTTTGTTTACTTTTCGTGGAGTTACCCCTTGCATCACACTTGCATAGATGTCTCGGAAAAACTAAATTTACGGAGTTGTAGTTGTTTTTTCTTATTTATTCAAAATTCTCTTTTTTATACAAAACAAATGAAGATGATTCTATAACTTCTAAACTCTTAAGCGTGGGTCACATAATTTAATAGGAGAGAATGTCTCTTCCGAAAAGGCCTCTCTTCAACCAATCCAAGAACAAGAGGACTCTAACTCTCAAAGAAACAGACTTTGCAAAGTAAGTTCCTCTCCAAAGGTACATGGCGATCAATCCACCAACGAAGGAATAACCTGGTAAATCGAAAACGGCACTGTTACCAATGTATGCGAGGGAACCCAAATGTTTATATTGGAAAGGCTTAGAGACAGCTTCGTCAATGTCACCATCAAAGATTTCATTAGCGGATAAAGTCACAGATGATTGTGCAAGCTTAGATAATTTCTTACCCAAATACTTACCTTGTTGACCTGCTCTTTGTGCTGTAGCAGGTAAAGAAGTAACTCTTGACTCAACATCCTTGAATAATGCAGCAATTTGATCAAATGTCAAATGACCGGTTCTTTGATCATCGTAGACAGGAATCAATTCATTCATAAAGTTCAAAGCTTCTGAAGTTTCTGGATGTCTTCTTGCAATTTCATGACCCAATTCAAAGATTTCAGAATAGTTCAATTTCATATTCTTGATATCTTGATCGGTAATAATCTCTGAAGAGGTTACATTTGTTAAGTGTTTCTCAACAATGTATTTTCTGACATATTCCACAGTGTGTTCACAAAGATCTGTTCTGACAGTGGCACAATCACCAATAGCATAAACATCACCCAATGGAGCACCAATCACTCTCAAATGGGAATCAGTTTCAATGGCTCTCTTGTTTCTTTGCGAGTGTGGCAAAGAAGCGACAATCTCTTTAGCCAATGGGTTTTGAGCAACACCGGTAGACCACAAACAAAGACCAAATGGTAAACTCTTTAATTCAACTTCACCTTTTTCGTTCTTTTGATTAAAGATAACTTCATCTGGTAAGATCTTCACAACACGAGAGTTTGTTAGCACATCAATGGCTTCTTTCTGGAAACGTTCAGCTGCATACTCAGAGATTCTTTCATCATAAGTATTCAAAATGTTGGATCTCGATTGAATGACGTGGACACTAAGCTCTTGTCTTAAGATCTTTGGATAAGACTTTGGTAAATCTTCATTCAACAAATCAAAGACTTCAGCTGCAAATTCAACACCTGTTGGACCACCACCACAGACGACAAACGATAAAAGTCTCTTACGCTCTTCATCTGTTGTTGTTGGCAAACATGCTTTCTCTAACAATGTAGTGATTTTTCTCTTAATGGCAACTGCATCAGCAGCAGTTTTCAATTGGTTACAGTACTGCAAACCCTCGACACCATGGGTGTTTGATGTTGAACCAACTGCAACGACCAATTTATCATATGGGACGTAGAACTCCTCTTTTTCACCAGTGAGCTTATCAATCTGGTGGACCTTAATGAGTTTACTGCTAAATTCGACTTTCTCAGCATAAGCTTCTAAGTAATGACCATTCAATCTGTTGACAATTTTTCTAATACTCTCAATCAAAGTTTTGACTTCCAGTGTACCGGTAGCTGCTGAAGGCAACAAAGGAGTGAACAGGAAGTAGTTAGTTGGAGAAATGACGGTAACATCATAGTCTCCGTAGTACAAACTTTTCAAGACTGCAACAGAGCCCCAGCCTGAACCCAGGACAACCAATTTTGGCTTATAACGCAATTGCTCCTTTTCAGGACAATCATAGTCGTCCAAGTTATACTTCAAAATTGGCAAGTTCTCTGGGCCTCCTCTTGGTGGATTCAAAGCATCCGAGCAGACTTTAATGTTATCAGGGAACTCCTCGGCTCTATAGGTTGTAGCGTCATAGAGGAAGAATCCACCAAGTAAAACGACGATTGTAGTAGTACCAAATGTAACAGCCAGGATTGACAGCTTCAACAGTTTACCAATTCCTGTTGAGTTCCAGAAAGTTCTTCTAGCAGGAATCGTCTTTGGAACCTCAATTTTACCGTTCTGGAGGAATGGTGACGTGGAGAACCAGTTTCTTCTAGACAAATTGGCATTTGTGGTGAAACGTGTGTACGATGATGATAACACCGGGGATTTATTACACCTTGAGATAGTCGATAACGCTCTTTGGGAAGTTAAAGAGACGGTTCTCGACTTCGAAAGACCTGCAATTGATCTGATGAATGTCATTAGCACTCTTTCCCTCTTCTTTTTTTAAGTGTTATGTTTTTTGTTTATGGGTGTGAAATTATCGAGATACGGAGGGAGGATTGAGAAACGATTAGACGAAGAGACCAAAAGGGGAAATTGTTCTTTTCCACCTGCCAAATTAGCCTTCTCTTTTTGATTCTTTTCCTTTGGAAACAAGAAGAAAAACTTTCAAACTTCAAGGGGAATCTTGAAAGAAATTGGTCTGATCTAAGGGGTTTTGTAAGATACAACCTTTTTAAAAAGGTCGCCAAAGGCCCGGGAGAGCCGTATTTTTTTTTTTTTTTTTTTAATCTGCCTAGAGATCTCTGCCTACAGATTTTTCTACGCTGCCTAGGAGCTAGGCAGAAAATTCAAATTCCTTAGGCAGAGTGAAAAGGACGACAGTGGCCCACGGCCACTTACGTAGGCAACTTACACTGATTTTTTTGTAATTGACTTCCATTTTAGCACTCCATCAAGTTTGGATTGGCTATATAGCGGGTATTCAGGTTATGGTTTAGTCTCACGGCTGTGACTTTCTAATATACGGATAACACGCATTCTTTGTTCGCTGTTGACGGGGTTAAGATCAACTCTACACGGGAACAATCGAACTCAAATTAAAGTTAAAGCCCTAGGATAATTCCATTACGAGAGTGACCATAATAAAAATATCTCTGCCATGAAGCTAATAAAATTTCTATATGTAAACTGGCCATCTCCTGAGTGCACTTAAGGTACGCAGTGACCCGAGAGCCTTTTAACCTGTCAAATGTGCGTCCGAAGTACGGAATTGCACTAGCCTCGCCTAGCGACTTTTCCAGTAGTGCTATATATCCTGGATCTGTGAGGATCTGTGATATTATATGATCACAGATATACGATTAGCTGTAAATAACCATAGATACAACTGTATATGACCGTATTTAACTGTGTATTGACGTTGAGTATTATTTATTCATTCCTTCAAAAAAAAAGTATGTCTCCCGGGTTCGAACCGGTAGATTCTCCCTAGTTCAGTGGAAAAATTCACAAGCACGCACAAGCCGTTCCAAGTTCGAATCCCGCAAAAATCGTTTTCCGAAAGATTTATCCCCGCGATATGTCAACAAATGAAATAAAATGAGATCAAATCCTTGATAAGTCACAGGGCCAAAAAGGGCAGTAATGGGACAATTGAGGTACTGGCACTCTGTGGAGATATCTGCTGGTGGCAGGCCGACGCTGAGGGAAAAGGAAATCGACATCTTGGTGGAAGATTCAGTGGGGCTTTATCAAGGAAGATCAAAGATTTTACAACGACAGAATGGTCGACTTTATCTTACATCACAGAGACTTATCTATGTCGATAACGAGTCACCCAAGGAATTGAGCTTGTCCCTCGAGATCTCAGATTTCAAAAGCTTGGACTACTCCTCGAAGTTCTTGAGATCATCACCGAAGATTACCGTTTTTTTCAAATCAATCAAGAACTCCAAGAAGGAAGTCTCAAGAACAACAAATTGGATTTGCCCAATTTGTAGTTTTTCCAATGATGTTAGCTTGTCCTTGAACTATTCAAGCTCGGAGTTCTTGCCCCCATGTAAAACTTGTGGTGTAAAAGCCGACCAACAGGTCATAAAGCTAGCAATCGAAGCAGTGAAAAAGAAGCCCGTTGAACTGAAAGCCGATAAGACCAAAATTGGCTGTTTAGCTTGCACTTTCTTGAACCATCCCTCAATGAGGAACTGTGAAATTTGCGGCAGTGCCCTGCCGTTGAACTCTTCCAATGAGTTAGCCTTTGACGAGCAAGAGATCTTTGACGATAGAATTCAGATCACCACGGAGGTTGACGATGGGCTAGCCGAGGTTCCGGTACCTTTCATTAAGATAAGTTTCCATAAGACGGGCGAACGAGTCTTCTACGAAAGATTACAACTGACGATGGAGAAGTTACAGTGGGACAATCTGGAGAAAAGTGGGAATGTTAACGTTGGAAAGATTAAAGAGCCTGAGACTTCAAACTCAATGGCAGTTGGACTCCACAGGCTAGCCCAGATGGAGGAAGACCAAACCAAGAGAAACGAGCAGATAATCAACTCGTCATTGGACGACTTGCAGTCCTTGCTTGCAAAAGCACACGAAATCCGAGACTTAATTGATAGTTTCAACAAGCTGAAAAATGGCGACGAAAGAAGTAAAGTCTCGATAAACCAAGTATTTAACGACCCACTAATGGAAAGATCGAAGAAGACTCACTTACAAGAAGTCTCACGACAGATCTCAGAGTTTTTAATAACCGATGGCACTCTAGAACAAGAGGGTGGTATTATTACACTGATGGATTTGTATGCTTTATATAACAGAGGAAGGGTTGGCTTCAATTTGATATCACCCGAGCAGTTGTATGAAGCTTGTACAATCTTTGAGGTTTTAAAACTCCCGTTGGTCATGAAGAAGATTAATAAAGTACTGGTTGTTCAAGATAAGAAATTCCAGGATAATGAACAGTTAGTTAAAGATTTACTGAAATTTATTCAAATTTATGGTGTTGAAGATGATTTCAAATTTAAATATTGTCAGCTACTAAGAGTTAGTGAATACTTCAATTGGAGTTTAAGTATAACAGAAGAAATATTGAAAATTGGTGTTGATTCTGGGAAGATCTGGATTGATCAGCATATCACTGGTAAGAATTATTATATAAAAGAGGAGGAGGAAGAAGAGGAAGAAGAGAAAGCAGTGAAGAAAGAAGTGAAGAAAGAAGTAAAAGAAGAAGTGAACGAAGTAAAGGAAGAAGTCAAGAAAGAAGTAGAAGTAGATCTTACAGATCTACTCAATACTAATGCACCGAAAGTGCCTCTAAGTTTACCAAAGAATGAAACGATTTTGCAGTTAGAAGGACTTCAATTTTAGTATGTCAATGATTAATGTTTAATATCAATGTTTGATATGTAAGTGCATAATATATCAATGTTTAATATAGCAATATTTGATATATCAATGTTTAATATGTAAATGTTTAATATATGCATTTTCAATATATTTATGTTCAATATATCAATGTTTAATATATGCCGCATTTATAGATTTTGTGTTTAATATATGCTTGATGTATTATATTAGCAGTGTTTAATATGATCTATGTTTATTCAATGCTCTTTATTTTGAGTTATGATTCTTGGTAAATCTGTGATTTGTTGAATAACAAAGTCCAACTCATTCTGGAAATTATCTTCTTTACGTTCAGGCACTGGGAAGTTCTCCAAGAATAACAGCAACTTATCTCTATTCTTAATTAAAATATCAGAGATAGACCTTTCCTTCTTAGGATTTGCAACAAATACTTTGAAAACATGGAATGTCTCAATTTGTAAATTCTTAGACTTATCACTAAGTAAGATCATCACAAGCTTCAAATTCTCCGGGTTATTAACATACTTCAACATAAACTGATTATACTGTCTTTGTAATATAATTAATGAGAGTAGCTTTATTGATTGTCTCTTTGTGACATAGTTATTTGAGCTTATTAACTGGTTAATACTCAAAACAAACTTATCACAGTTAGAGATTATCCAATCACTGGCCAGCTTCTTGTGAACAGTCAATAAATCACTCAAAGTCTGGAAAGAGTCTGTCATGTTCTCAAATGTTCCCCTTGAGCTGAACTCGAAATATCTCCACACAACAGGATCCTGAATTATGACTTTTGTCAATACTTCAAGCTTGATACAATCCCGCAAGATAGACCCCGTGACAACACAAATGGAGGGGATCTCAGGACCCTTCAATAGCAAATTGAGGATCTTCGGTCTCCCTAGAAGGTAATCAACAGTCGGTGATCTGTTGCCAATCTGCCTTCGTAGAAGCGTTGAGAATAATGTGTTGACGTCTTTTCTCGAGTCAAACTCAAGCTGATGAAGATTCAATATTAACGAGTAAAGTAGGTCCGTGGCGTACACCTCCTGGGCCAACTGTGCAATGAGATCAGGCTGCGGATCGGTGTCTTCGTCTCCGTGGAGGATCACTTTGATCTGTGCCAAGTAGCGTGCGCAGTCATCTTGGACCTTACGCTTGTCGCTTGTCGAGTCAAATTTCACAACCTGCTCGCCCAACGCCCGTACAAGCTCAGACGGGGTCTTGGGACTCCTCTTAAATAAGAAAGCCATTGCCTTTTCCCTTGCCCTCCCTCTGCGCTCTGTGAAAGGGCTCCTTTTGTTTTCGTTCCTTTCTTTGTGGCGCGTGCGCGCGAATCGTTTTGTGTCACGGAAAACTACACACACAAACAAAGCGCCAGAAAGGGCCTTGATTACGTAAGCTCGGTGATGTTAATTATATTGTAAATCTATGTTTGTATACAATCAGGTTTTTATTTCAAGTCTGTGACGACTCTGGACCAGTTCTTGTACTCCTCGTCACCGTACTGGATCTTCTGCATCCACTGGGCGACCTGGCCGGTCAAGGCACCAAACTCTTCGCCTGGCAACAATGGGACGTTAATGGCCTCGCCGTGGAAGGCAATCTCCTTGATTGGAGAGACGATGGCAGCAGTACCGGAACCGAAGGCCTCAACCAACTCACCCTTCTTGGCACGCTCAGCGACCTCGTAGATGGTGCAGTAACGCTCGTTGACGTCCCACTCAGCTGGGTCCAATCTTGTTCTACAAAGCTCCAAGATGGAGTCTCTGGTAACACCCTCTAAGATGGTACCGTCCAATGGAGCAGTGACGATCTCCTTCTTACCGTTAGCGTCCTGGAAGACGAAGAAGACGTTCATTGTACCAACTTCGGTAATCTTCTTCTCCTCACCGAACAACCACAAGTTCTGCTGGTAACCACGAGCAGCAGCCAAAAGCTGTGGCTTGATACATGGAGCGTAGTTAGCACCGAGCTTCTTGTCACCGACACCACCTGGCCAAGCTCTTGTGGCGTAATCAGTGGCTTCTAACTTAACAGCCTTGAAGCCGGTAGAGTAGTAAGGACCGACTGGGGAACACAAAACGTAGAGCAAAGCATCAGTTGGTGTACCAACACCAAGACCAGCTGTGGTACCAATCATAGTTGGTCTAATGTACATGGAGTAACCCTTCTGCTTTGGGATCATATCCTTATCAAGCTTCAACAACTCACCAATACACTTGATTAATTCTTCACCATCGAAAGTTGGCAAGACGATTCTGTCGGCTGACAAGTTCATTCTGTTCATGTTCTTGTCTGGTCTGAACATTCTGATCTTGTCCTCAGAGTCTCTGTAAGCCTTAAGACCCTCGAACAACTCAAATCCATAGTGGAAGACACAAGCTGATGGGTCCAATGACAATGGGCCGTATGGCACAATCTTTGGGGACTTCCAGCCAGATTCGTTGTTCCACTCACATTGGAGCATGTGGTTTGTGAAGGACTGGCCGAACTTCAATTGTTCATATGGCAATGGGGCCTTTGGGTTGGTGTTCTTCTCGATCTCCAATTTGGAGCTATCGAGACCTGGAAGGCCGGCTGCGGCGTTAACCAAAGTGTGTAATTGGGCCTGTTTCTCAACGGTCATTGTACGTGGGATGGCTCTCTTCAAATGTGCCAACATCATACAAACTCAAAGGAAATATTTTTTTTATAAATAAATTTCCTTCAAGTTTTTTTCCTTCCATTTTGTATGGGAAAAAGGGGAGACGGCCCGTGGCTTTTTTTTCCAACCTCTCCGACATCCAAAATCGGCTGTTGGCGGCGTGGCTGAACCGGTGACTAATACCCGATCTCACGGAATTTCTTTTCATTTTACTCCTTTAGACCTCCTTTTGATCTTTGTATTCCGTTTCTCTCTGTGTGCCTTACGACTTTTCATATCCCAATGAATTCGGCTGAGAGAACCGGTTCAGAGACCAAAGGTAGTGAAGAGAAAACCACCCCACGGGGTTAAGAGAAGCTCTTCACACCACTGCATGAATGATATGCAGCCTATAGAGACCGACATACAAATCCTGTTCTTTATCAGTGTTGTAGATTTCTACGCTCGCCCGTGCTTCTATTTTACCTTATTTAGCATTTATATTTACACAGCCAAACCCTACAGTCCTCTGATCTGCTCTAGATCTATTCTAGATCTATAATAACCCTAGACCAGTTTTCGTACTCCTCTTCGCCATATTGGATCTTCAAGATCCACTCAGAGAGCAGGCCGGTCAGCTCACCATATGGCTTTCCAGGCAACAATGGAACATTGATTTTTTGTCCCTGATATCCGATCTCTCCAATAGGTGAAATAACAACAGAGGTACCCGAGCAGAATGCTTCAACCAATTCACCTTTCAAAGATCTCTCAGAGACCTCATAAATTGTAGTGAAACGTTCATTAACTTCCCACTCATCGGGGTTTAATCTGTCTCTACAAAGTTGTAAAACACTATCTCTAGTGATACCTGGCAAAATGGTACCATCTAAAGGTGCAGTGACAAGTTCTTTCTTACCATCAGCATCTTGGAAGACAAAGAAAACGTTCATAACACCACCTTCGGTGATCTTTTTATCATCACCAAATAGCCATAAATTCTGTTGATAACCACGACCTTCAGCTTGTAATTGAGGTATAACACTTGGTGAATAGTTAGCACCGAGTTTAGCATCACCAAATCCACCAGGCCAGGATCTGGTAGCGTAGTCAGTCGCCTCTAACTTAAGAGCAGAGACATCTGAGAAGAATGAGGGTTTAATTGGGGATAAGATAACATAGAGCATTGCCTCAGTTGGTGCACCAAGACCAAGACCGGCACTTGTTCCAATGAAAGTAGGTCTCATATACAACGCGTAGCCCTTTTCATGGGGGACAAAATCTTTATCCAAGTTGATCACTTCACTAATCAATTTGATGAATTCCTCACCATTGAAAGCTGGTAATGCGATCCTCTTTGCTGAGTTATTCATTCTTTGCATATTCTTCTCAGGTCTAAATAATCTGATCTTACCACTAGAGTCTCTGTAGGCCTTCATACCTTCAAACAATTCAAAAGCATACTGGAATACGCAACACGAAGGGTCCAAAGACAATGGACCATATGGTACAATCTCTGGTGTTAACCAACCTTCATCAACAGACCATTTACACTGAAGCATATGGTTTGTGAAGAATTGACCATAATTTCCCACTCCTTGAACAGCAGGGTCCTTTGGGTTCAAATTCTTTGTGATCTTTAGTTTGCTAGCGTCAAGTTCAGCCATCCTTAAGGAGATATAATCTATATGTAATGCTGTAGTATCGATGAAGTGCGATTCTTTATATATAACAAGGAATGTGTACTAGAAACTTTTATTGCTGAAACCCTCTTTGACATCAATGATTCTTCAAACTTTCAACGCGCACCAAAATGCCTTTGTATCGGCCAGTGAGCTTATCTACGCTAAACGAGTCGAATGCTTATCTTTCGTCATGTGACTCCGAGTAGAAATAGGGGGTTGCTGTGCTTCCGATTAGAGTATTAATGATGAAAATTTTATCAATGCTACTCCTTTAATTTCGTAAGTTGTTTTAATCTTCTACTTAACGTCTAAAGAGCCTGTTGTATTCCCATTCTGTTACTTCAGAGAACTCATAAAAAGACCGAAGATAATAAAAAAAATAACCCCACGGGGTTAAGAGAAACTTTTCACACTGCATGAATTATACGCAGCCTACAGAAACGGGCATATAAAGCTTTCGTTGCTTTTCAGTCTTTGTTTGTGATTTTATTTTATTTTATCTAGAATTTAGTTCTATAGACCTTTAAATTATGTGATTGTTAATCGAGATCTACAATAACCCTAGACCAGTTTTCGTACTCCTCTTCACCAAATTGGATCTTCAAGATCCACTCAGAGACCAGGCCGGTCAGTTCACCATATGCCTTTCCAGGCAACAATGGAATGTTGATTTTTTCACCATGGAAGCCAATCTCTTGAATAGGTGCAACCACAGCAGCAGTACCAGCACAGAATGCTTCAACCAATTCACCTTTCAAAGATCTCTCCGAGACCTCATAAATTGTAGTGAAACGTTCATTAACTTCCCACCCATCGGAGTTTAATCTGTCTCTACAAAGTTGTAAAATACTATCTCTAGTAACACCTTCTAAGATAGTACCATCTAATGGAGCAGTGACAAGTTCTTTCTTGCCATCAGCATCTTGGAAGACAAAGAAAACGTTCATAACACCACCTTCGGTGATCCTTTTATCATCACCAAATAACCATAAATTCTGTTGATAACCACGGCTAGCAGCCTGTAATTGAGGTTTTACACATGGAGCATAATTAGCACCGAGTTTAGCATCACCAAATCCACCAGGCCAGGATCTGGTAGCATAATCAGTCGCCTCTAATTTGATAGCAGAGAGACCCGAGGAATATAAAGGCTTAACTGGGGATAAGATACAGTAAATCATCGCCTCAGTTGGTGGACCAACACCAAGACCAGAACTGGTTCCAATGAAAGTCGGTCTTACATACAATGAATAACCTTTTTCAGCTGGGACAAAATCTCTATCCAATTTGATCAATTCACCAATCAGTTTGATCAATTCTTCACCATTGAAAGCTGGTAAGGCAATCCTGTCTGCTGATTTGTTCATTCTCTGCATATTCTTCTCAGGTCTAAATAATCTGATCTTACCACTAGAATGCCTGTAGGCCTTCATACCTTCAAACAATTCAAAACCATAATGGAATACACAGCATGAAGGATCAAAAGATAACGGACCATATGGTACAATCTCTGGTGTTAGCCAACCTTCATCAACAGACCATTTACACTGAAGCATATGATTTGTAAAAGTCTGACCGAATTTCCCCAATTCTTTAACAGAAGGGTCCTTTGGGCTTAGGTTCTTGGTGATCTTTAATTTGCTAGCATTTAGTTCCATCTTGGATAAGTTTATCTATGATTTAAATGTAACCAAAAAGGGCCGATGAAGTGCGATTCCTCTTAGTTTATATAGCAAGAAATACGCACAAAGTACTAGAAACCCCTTTATGACTCAAACGCTTTTCTATCAAATTTGAGCAGTATGACTAGCAACTCCAAAGCATAAAAATACTCCTAAATGTCTATGACTAACGGACTTATCTATGGGAAGAGTCATGAGCTTATCGTTGTCACGTGACCGAGAGCGCAGAAACTCACCCCCGCCCCGAGACCTCCGCTTCTACCCGCGTTGAACCCCAGCAAAAATCATCAACACGAAAAACTTACTGAGTGGAGAAGAAGGTTAGCGACGGTTTATGACTCTTCGTTTTCTTTCTTTTTCTTTGGTTCTTCCCTTTTCCAGTGGTAACAGGTGAGAATGTCGGCTATTCAAATTTCCAAGAGGCAGCTAAGGCAGTCTATGGGCCAGCTATTAAAGTCCGTTCCAACGGAGAGTATTAAATCACAGTCTGATGAGATTGCGAAAGTACTGAAGAATTTACCAATAGTGCAAAGATCCGAGAAAATTGGTGTCTATATGAACATGGACGATTCTGAGATTAAAACGCTAGACATAATAAAGACGTTGTTTGATATGGGGAAAAGAGTGTACTTACCACACTGTGCTGAGCTACAGCCAACAGATTTCAAGAGGTATGCCAAGCAGAGATCTCTCTTGGTTTTCTATGAAATGCCTAACATCCAATCCGTGTTAGACTTAAAGCCAATTGGCAAATACAAATTAAAAGAGCCAACTTCTGGACTGGATGTCATGACCGAGAAAACCGGGTTAGATCTTCTCCTGCTACCAGCAGTTGCTTACACTGAAAACTGCTACCGTCTGGGCCACGGTGTTGGCTTCTACGACGACTACATAAAGAGACACATGGAGAGATTTGGCAAGAAACCTTTCCTTCTAGGCACTGGGCTGAAAGAACAGCTGGTCAGTGAAATCCCTACGGAAGAGCACGACGAAAAGATCGATGCGGTGGTACTGGACAATAAAGTGTACTATTCATAAATATTTATATAGAGAGATCAAAAGATACCAAACCATTTCTTGCGAGTATCCACCTGAATAGAACTTCTAGAGAACTCACCCAGGCCCTTGACTAACAGTCTCCCTTTCAAAGTCTCGACATCGCCAACGACCTGTCCCTTTTCGTTCAGAGAGGTCTTCACAACGATGAAATTGTTTGCCAGAGTAGGGAACTTATACTGCAGCTCGATCAAATTCGTCTTGATTTCCTTTGGTGTATAGCCATTTAGCGGGTCTATCCCAAACTTGAAAGACGAGCCTCTCTTCAAGACTTCATCGAGGATACTGGCAAGAATACCACCGTGGATGAGGAATGGGTAACCACAAAGTTTTTGGCCAGCATGGACAATTGCAATAACTTCTTTCTTCTTCTCATTAACGAAGATCACCGGTCTAATGGCAAAGCCACCCGGGACAGATAGAGTACCAGACGTTAAGGTCGGGTTGATTGTGTTTGAGTCCAAGTACGACCATGCTCTTCTGGAAACATAGTCAGGGTCGCTAGAGAGTCTCTTATAGAGCTCCAGCTCGGTCAGCTTCTTCTCCAGCTGAGACTTGAAGACTTCTTCCTCCGGGGTACCAGGCTCAGGCAGCCTCTCCAAGGCCGTAAGCTTAGCAACCTCGCTCAACGGTAAGGTGTAGGCCAAGCCAGCACCCAGTATAAAGGAGGCCAGTATCAAAGAGAGCGTCGAAGAGAAATCCCTCTTCTTCTTTGGCGCAGCTGCGGCGACTGGTGGGACCGATTGTGGAGAAGTTGATGGAGCTACAACTTTCGTTGTAGACTGCCAACGGGCCCCGATTGTTCTCTGCTTCGCCAATGGCACTAAAAACCGTCTCATCTTTCACAGTAAGCCCAAAAAGACAGAACTTTTACTTGAAAGAAAGAGGAAACAGGCCTGCTATTTATACTTACCGAAAGTCGAGAAGTCCATGACACTTTGAACCCCAACCCAAGCCCCCGGAACTCGCTTATGCTGGTATCCTTAAATCCGAGGGTGAAACTTCCTAGCCAAAGTTTTCCGAGACCAAGGCATCGAAGGTGAAAGATTTCCAGTTTCCTACTGCTCAGCTTGAAGATAACACACAAGGATGCCAGAGACACCGAGTATTGAGATCCTCAATATCAACGATAAGCATGAGGCTGTTTCAACCGAGCCAATCGTGCCACATGAGCGTCAAATCGTCACCGATGTCATCGCTCTCTGGAAACAAGATCCAAAGACTGAGGACCTTGGTATTGCCAAATTACATGCTTTGATGAAGAAGAGAAACCCAAACTGGTCCCTGAGTGAAAAGAGACTTAAGACTGTTTTAAAACAGTTCAACTTGTTGACAACTTCTGAACAGTATTGCTATGCTAGCGAAATCACCTCTAAGGAAACACCCGATATGACACTGCCTTCCAACATTAGATACCAATTTACTAAGAACAGAGGTAAAGGTCTCTATGCCAGTAACGCATTCAAAGAAGGCTCAGTCATCTGGGAAGAAAAATCTGCTCTTTTCTTTGTTCCACCTTTAGATCACTTGAAACTAATGGAGAACGGCAGTGCATGCACTTACTGTGGTAGTTTACTGAAAACCGCAACGTCTGTTAAGAAGGGTTTGGATTGTAATGTCTGTTGTAATGTTTGGTGCTCTCAACACTGTAAAAAACAGGATAAGCTGCACCAGCTAGCTAAGCATAATTTATACGAGGAAGGTAAGAAGTCTAAGAAGTTCATAATACCTTCAGCCTGGGATAAATACGAAAACTTCTGTCTGAAGAATGAATGGAACGCTGCCCACGCAGTTGCCCATATCTATGCTTACTGTCTCATCGATAAGTCAGGCTTGTTGAAGAGACAGTTCGATGCATTCGCCAAGATTGGCCAAGACATCAGATATAAGGCCATCGACTCCTCTGGAATCGGTGGAGCATTTGATTCCAATAACAACGGTGGAGGAGCACTGTTCGTGCAGGAGCAGCAGGAAGCCTTATGGAAGGAGGCATTCGAGCTGTTCAACAAGATCTTCCCACTGAACGAGGTTTCCTATAAGGAATACTTAGAGTTCCTGGGAACCTATAACATCAATAACGTTGACGGCTCAATGTTCTTGATCCAAGCCCATTTGAACCATAACTGTGAACCAAACGTTAGAGTGCTCTTCGGTGATAGCAAGACGGATGGTATCAAAGTCGTTGCTAAGAGAGATATCAAGGCCAATGAAGAGCTGGTCACAACCTACGTTAACCCAGCTCACGAAGTGAGCCAAAGACAGAGAGAGCTCCGTGTTAACTGGGGTTTCAACTGTAATTGTAACAAGTGTAAGTCTGACAAGAAGGAAATCCAAAGAAGAAAATCAAACGAAGCCGCAACTGCTCAGCAGAAGCAGAGCATCAAAGAGATGCTGAAGAGCTCAAACGAAGAATTCGAACTGGAAATCCCAGAAGCTACACATAAGGAAAGAAGAAAATCAGTTAGATTCGATGAAAAGGTCATTGCTGTCAAGCAATGAGCTTATCTATATAATTACTATATCTTTTGTCTCTTTATTTGATCCATCTCCGTAGCAGTTGGTGTGATCTCGGGAGTTGTCCTTTGCTGATACATCAGTGGGATCCTTGACGTTAAGTGCTTTTCCAGCATCAAGTATAAATCGTCTTTCGTAAAGGGCTTCGCTAGGATATCACTCATTCCATGCTGTAGATAAGTAACCAGGTCCTGGTCATCGATGTTACCAGTCATTGCGATTATCGGGGTTCTATTATCAAAGCTTCTCACTATCGACGTCGCAGTGGCACCATCGAGATTCGGCATTATAATGTCCATGAACACAATGTCGTACCGTGACTTTTCCAAGGCATTTATAGCAGTCAGCCCGTCACTCACAACCTCAACCGTACAGCCGTACTTCTCAAGAAACTTCCGGCAAAGCTGGATGCAGACATTATCGTCTTCCACTAACAGCACGTGGAACCCTGGTCGTAGATTGCCTGTGACCTTTGTCGCTGGCTGTGTGATTGGTGCTGTCGACGAGGACGACGAGTTACGGTGATGCTGCTGCTGCTGCTGTGCTGGCTGCGGGCGTATTAGCAGCGGTGGGTCGATTGGTGGTAAGTCCAGCTGTGGCAGTTTTATACCGTGGGTTATTAGAGTATTCACCAGCGTATTTATACTCCTGAAGTAACGGTCGTTTGTGTTTTTCATCTGGAGGATCGACTCGATGACGGTTGTGTATTTCTGGTTGATGAGTTTTATCTCATTCGACAGGTTCTTATTCTCCTTTGTTAAGAGATTGATACTGTCTTCTAGCCTACTAACACTCTCTTGACCGTTAGCACTCTCCTCGATGTTTCTCTTCTGCACGGGGCCCTTCCGCTTGATCATCTCCAGGGCATCTCTGTCGTGCCTTCTGAAGTCAGGGTGCTTGAACTCCCAAGCACTTTCGCCATACTCGTTCTGTTGCTTCTGTTCGTTTGACATCTTCACTTTGTGGAAGTCGTACTTGTTCAATTGGCGAACAAACGACGCAAAATTCGAGTGCTTGAAGTGCTTTGGCAAGATGTCCTTCGTGAACTCGTTCGTGTCCAACACGACAAACGACTCTCCACTGGGGGTCCACCTTACAATGGACTGATATGAGTTATCTTCCAGCATCAAGAACAGCTTCTTCACAAAGTCTGTGGAGCCCGACGTCGTCGACGACGTGTTGTTCGGTGGAATCCCCAGTGTCTGGTTCAGGGGGATGCTCGCCTCGGCGTCTTCCTTCTTAGGTGGCATCGTTCTGCTCTCAACCGTCTTCTTCTGTGCTCTGTTAAGCGGAGGTTCACCGAGAAGGGGATTAATTTTGGAAAAGCACACACACAGGCACCAGAAAACAACGCGGAGGTGAGGGAGTGCCTTCTATGTCAAAACTGAAATATCTGCAAAGAGCACTCGAACTGAGATGAAATAGCCTCTGTCTTGAGCTTCTTCAATCTCACTGCTTGTATAGGCCCTTTTTGTTTTTTGTTTTTTTTATTATAACGCTTGTATCAGCTTGTAATGTCCAACGGTCGCGGGCACTGCCCTCTTCCCTTTCTCGAAGAGCAAGGCCACTGGACCTCAAATGCGTATGGAAGATAAGCAGAATTTGTCTTAAGAAAGGCTCTCTTTTCCTAAGAACTGCTTTAGTGCACGCTAGGTGTCAAAAATGTGTCAAAAATGTCAAAAAACTCGTCTAGAGAGTCGTCTAAAAAGCGAAGTTCTATAGTGTGTAGTTAAATATTTCACTTTTTCCACACCGTGTGCGGGCTCCTCGATATTAAAGGCTTTTAGTTAGAGATGAAATTATACAATTGGACTTCCTTCTTAAAACCAATGCTACAATTCAATTTCATGTAATTAGCACTAAATTTATACCAGCACAGCACGGGGGCCCAGTGGCCTAGACGTTCTAGACCTTTCTAAAATTATATAATAGGCCCGCCTGCCCCCCGGGATTTGGAAACGGCTCGAAAGCTTCCCGCTATGACGTAGTGGGGCGCGCGAACTTTCGCGAACTTTCGCGGATTTTCGCGAAAGTTCGCGCTCTTGGTTGGGACACACGCGTATACCGTCCAGCCAATGTAAGCGTTTTACTGTGCTAAAGGACAAGGAAAACCGTCTGTATTATTAGAATCTATAACAAATATATATAGGGATATATATCAGCACGTGTAGATGAACCGTTTATGTAGACTATACAGTCCATATTGGTCGGCATTGAGAGTCCAACCGAAAAAAAAGGAAAACCAGTATAATATATAATTAGAAAAGGGAAAGAAACTTAGTGAGAGAAGAAAATAAAGACACAAAATAAAAACCATAAAGAAACTCGAATATAACTTATAAATCAAAACGACCGTTGACAAAGTCATCATCCATCTCGTGATCGCCATCTTGATCAACGTTGATATTATCGTCTTCGTCTTCGTCGTCAATCACATCTTCATCGGGTGGTAAGTGAGGATTACCGGGAATTAAAGAGCCATAAGGCTGCTGCTGCTGCTGCTGGCTTCTCTTGTTGTGGAAATCTTCCATGGCTGACTCATCAACAAATGTAAAGCCCTTGAAGTTGGCCTGAATACCAGGACTCAGTGGTGTAGATGCAACTTGGAACTGTTTGTGAATCAAAGACGCACTGGTGTTGGTAAACTCAGGGTCAAAGTTCGAAGTATCAGTCTCACTTGAAAGGTGTGGTTTGAATGGTGGTGGGATCTTCTTTTGGATCAAGAGATCCCAATCAACGTCATTGAAGAATGGATGTGCCTTTAATTCACGAGCATCACCCTGTGCACCCAATCTGTGCTTTGGGTTACGGTTCAAAAGACCCTTAACGAAAGAACGACCTTCAGGACTTAAAACTTCCTTTGGGAAACGAACTTTACCGAAGGCAATGTTCTTGTACATCTGCTGAGTATTCTCAGCATAGAACGGAGACCAACCGCAGCACATCTCAAAGATTAAAACACCAAGAGACCAGAAGTCAACCATTTTGGTGTATCCAGACTCATCCATCAAAATCTCAGGGGCCAAGTACTCAGTGGTACCACAGAAAGTATTAGTAGTGTCATCGGTGGATAAATCAGCCTTTGATAATCCAAAGTCACAAAGTGCAATATGACCATTGGCATCCAACAAGATATTCTCAGGCTTCAAGTCTCTATAAACAATATCATTATCGTGTAAGTGTTCCAAGGATAAAACCAGTTCAGCAATGTAGAACTTGGCACGCTCTTCAGCAAAGCGGCCTTCCCTTTGTAAGTGCCAGAAGAGCTCACCTCCGGACATGAAATCAGTGACAAGATAGAGGTCAGCTGGTGTTTGGAACGAGAACTTCAAGCCGACAATGAACGGAGATGAAGCAGTGGCGGTTCTCACTAAGATGTTACGCTCACCGATGGTATGGGCAATCTCCTTCTTCTTGACAATGACCTTCTTGGACAACACTTTCATGGCATAAATACGGTCGGTATCCAGCTTCCGCACTTGGAACACCTGACCGAAAGTTCCCTTACCCAACAATCTCAAAACCTCAAAGTCCTCTGGACCATAGTGCTTCTTACCAGTGGTGGTATATTCATAACTGACCTTAATCTCACCCTCAATACGCTCACCCTCGACTCTTGAATGGAGCTTAATCCACTCCACAGCCTTGTTGTTCACGGCAATGCTTGGTGTAATTCTAACATGGCCCAGGAATGTTTCATCAGAGTCATAAACGGAGATGTCCAGTTCAGAGTGGTTGCCAGTGACATCGAAGATGGCTTCATGCTGCCAGACAGGGTTGGAGTTGTTAGAGTATACTTCGCCTTCAGTCATCTTTGGCAGACGGCCTTGCTGGTATCCCCTGTTAATATGCTGGGACGATGACTGTCTCGTGTACATTGGCTTATTTGCAGTTGTTGGGATTGGTCTATCCCTCTTCATTCCACCCATTGTAGGATGGTTATCGACGCTCTCTGGGCCGTGGGAGATAAACTCGGAGCTCTCAAATGTACAGACAACGTACGGATGGGCGTTTGTGCTTCTTGTGAGCAAGTTCTTAGCCTCAATGATGGTGACTTTGAGCTTACCCTTTGGACGCTGCATCTCTTCGCCGTTCGATGGGGCCTGGACAGCAGCACTTCCAGTCTTTCCAATTAGCTGCGCACGGTTGGCATTGGCGATGCCTCCGTTACTTCTGTTGTTAGCAACCTGTGACAAAACAGTTTCTGGCTGGAACTGATTAGATTTGGTAGTCGTGCCAACGGCAAACGAGCCTTCGCTCAGTGCGGTGGTCGGGTTAGCAGTGTGCTGGAAGTTCAGCAATTGAGAGCCATTGGTCTGCTGTGCCGCTGTTGGAGATGTCGGTGAGCCGGCCACCTTCTCCTCCAGGGACTCATCTTGTGGGAACTGGCTAGTCCTCTCGGAACTTGTTGGTGTTGTCTTGTGGAAGCCGCCAAAGCCGAAGAGAGTCTTTGCGAAGTCCACCATTTTATATTAGCAGGAAAGTGTGTGATAAGAGCTAAACAAGCACAGAGAAGAGCTTGGTATTGTTTTTTGTATAGCGCTCTGCCTCCTTCTTTATCAGGACAATGTGGCGGTGTGTGTGTAGCGGGACGGAGGGCTTCCCTTTTGAATAAATATGGGAAAACTTTTTTGTTGTGTGACTGGTCGATTGTTAGTAACTCTCCCTCTGAAATTTTGAACAGCCCTTCTTTTCTGCTGAAGAATGATGGTTTGTAAAGATCAGGCCCTTTGTTCTTCCCTCAGCCAGAAGTGCCAGAGGAGGATACAAAAAACTGCCCAATGACAGCGGGCGGTGTCCTTTAAAAGAAAATTCTTGGCTGCACACAACTTACGCAGCCGGAGGGCTTTTATCTGTGTGTTTCCAGTGCTATCGCCTAGTCAAGGGCCTCGAGCGGTTGAGCTTTGTCTGTTCCTTTAGGCGTTGGTGATAGCGGCTGTAGGGGCAAATTTTTTGTAGTAGCGAAAAAGAAACGGAGGGGCGCGAGCGGATAAGCTAAAAGATCGGAAGTGGGCAGTCATTTGCCCTCGGGTAAGAGAATTACGTGCGGACACCCTTAATAAGGCAATTGCCTCAGACGAGACTGGCTACGGGGGTGTTTTGTAGGATGTGTGTATTTGAGTTGGAAAAGTGAGAGAGGTAGGGCACCGTTGTGGGTATCCTCCAGACAGCCTCTTGTCTCCCTTTTCTCGTTTCAATAAATAGTGTATAGGGCAATAAATAAGGTCAAATAAATAGGTGTATAAATAAATAAAGTGCCAGAGATCATGGCTTGAATGCTCCCTCGCCAAGCTCCTCGAGGGTCTGGCTCAGGGGTCTTCTTCTGACAACGTCCCAGAAGCCCTGTCTCTCTACAACCGAGGCTGGTCTCGGCTTGAAGTTGTTCACAGTGCCTTCACCACGGAATGCATAGGCACTGCTGCCAGCTTTACCAACGATCGTACCAGACCAGTACACAACTGCTGCTACAGTTCCACCGAACAGCGAGAACCCAACAGCCTTCACGAGGTTCTTGGTGAAAATACCAGCAGTGGCACCTGCAATGGCACCTGCGTAGAACTCATTGACGGTGTCTCTTTTCTCCCTCAAGTTTGAGATCGAGCAAGATGTGAACTTGTAGGCACCAGTTGACAGCACAATGGTGGTCCAAAGCTTTCCCGAACGGGTGATAATACTAAATGGACCCAGTCTCTCCTTTGCAATGGAGTTCTGCGCAGCAGCTGTCAAAAGACCAAACACTGCGGCGTATGAAATAGCTGTTCTGGTTTTCGCCCAGGTGTTGACTGGCTCATAGGTCTCAACGTGAACACGAGGGTGTGGATAACTGACGTAGGCCTTCTTGACGGGATCGTTGAGCAAGGACTCACTTGCTTTGTTAGTATCAGCCATCCTGCTAAAACTGTTCCTTTCACTTCGTTTTCGGATGAAGATAGAAGCCTTTCCCTTTTAAAGTGATGTTACTCTTCAAATTTGGTTTTCAAAAAGTGCCCCACACCTGACATCAAACAAGTTCGCGCGTGTTCGCGCGTGTTCGCGAGCAGAAGCGGTTAGTCCCACTTTTTGAGGCTTTGAGGGCTCGAGACCCGCGACTGCGACTAGGGGGACCTATCTCTCCTTTTGCTGAATTGGGAAAGGTTACGGAGCACTCAGAAAGTTTGCAACGGAGCTTGCACAGAGAGCTATGGCGAGATAACGTATTTATAACCTTTGAGCAAGATATCAAGAGAGCCGAGAAGAACAATTTATAGCAATGCTGACGGTGGTCGGGAAGTGGTGTTTGATCTTGGCCATTTCACTCGGTGCCCTGGCTGATTTGGTGGGCTCCGAGGTTGATGTCCAGCAACAACCACACATTTCGCCTCCAAAGAATTCAGTATTTAGAGATATCATTTGGGGTAATATGAACTTTATCCACACCACCGATACCCATGGGTGGTATGCTGGCCATATCAACCAAAAGCAGTACAGTGCAGACTGGGGTGACTTCATCTCGCTCACTAAGAATCTCCGTGACAAAGCTGAGTCATTGGGTGTTGATTTACTAGTCGTTGATACCGGTGATAAGCATGATGGTAACGGATTGAGTGATGCTTCAACTCCCAATGGTCTCTTCTCTGCGCCAATTTTCAATGCAATGGATTATGATTTAGTTACTATCGGTAACCATGAGCTCTATACCGAGGAAAACTCAATCGAAGAGTATGGAGTTTCAGTCTCCCATTTTGGTGAGAAGTATGTATCTAGCAACGTGGAGTTCATTCTTGAAAATGGTACTTCTGTTCCTTTTGGTAACAGGTATAGGTATTTTGAAACCCGTAACCAGAAGAAACGTGTTTTAGCATTGTCGTTTCTGTTTGATTTCAAGAGGTTCAATGCTAGAGCCAAAGTCACATCGATAGCTGATACATTGAAGGAAGAATCATTCAACGAAATCCTGAACTCTTTCCCGGAGACCTCAATTGATTATCTCGTTGTCTATGGTCACATACCAGTCACAGATCTCCAAGATGAAGAGCTTTTAAGACTTCATGTCTATTTACGTAGACGTTACCCAAACACAGTGATTCAATACTTTGGTGGTCATTCTCATATTCGTGACTTTGCCTTCTACGATCAAATGGCTACTGGACTTCAAAGTGGACGCTACTGTGAAACACTTGGGTGGCTCTCCATTAATGACACAGATGGTCGGGTTCCGGTTTACAACAGAAGATACATAGATTTCAACAGAGAAGGCTTTATCCATCACTCAGGTGTTGATGCTGATGAGTTTGATTCAGTCGAGGGCCTCGCACTAAGCAAAGAAATAACAAAGCTACGTCATGAATTAAACCTCACCGAGGTCTATGGATACGTACCACAGTCCTACTTAATGAACGCATACCCATATGGCCACGAATCTAACATCTACACATTGTTAAACACCACGATTCTTCCATTGATTGAAAGTGAGATCGAGAGAAGCGAGGAGACAAACAGGGCAATCATTGTGAACTCTGGAAGCATCCGTTATGATCTTTACAAGGGTGAATTTACCAAAGATACCGAGTTTATAGTCTCACCTTTCCAAAATAACTGGGTCTATATCACGGTCCCAAAGAGGCTCGCTGTATTAGTTGCTCCGTTCCTCAACCGTGGTGACTATATCCTTCAAGAGCTGGCATCCCCGGAGAAGGCATACCACACTTACAAAGCCGAGATGCTGAACCAGATGAGAGCACTTACGAATCAAGATCTTGGTCATTCAAGCTGTCATGTGGTGAAAAAGGAGAAATTGCACTCAGGCTTCACAACACACGATGATTTTGGATGCGATGGTGATGATGTACACCACAATACAATTCCATATTATCCTTCTCCAAACGTTATCGGTTCATATCAAGAACGTGCACCGGAGAGTGAAATGGCAGACCTGGTGTTTTATGACTTTATCGAATCATGGATTCTCCAAGCACTGAACACATTATCGAGAGATGATCACCACTCTCAGAGCTATAGCAGCAATGACGTTAACTTCTATGGCGGGCTCAGCACCGGTAAACTCCTTAAACAATATTTTATGAAATAAACGTGTACTACAATTAATTAATTTTACCTTTTATAACCTTTTATTTTCTGTATTCCATGAGTGGATGACTCATGGAACAAAACCAATAACAGTACAGAGAACAACCAGGGGATTAACCTGGATGCACAATCATTAATGAAAATGATGCAACAAAAACATAAGAAAACAGTATCATCCATCATTCCGCTTCCCGTGTGCGTCAAGTCAGAGTCTTCTTTCATAAAAGACCCCTTCCTTTTTTTTTCTTCAAAACTCCACCTTCAAAACATCTTCTCAATAGTCATAACACTCTTAACTGATTTACAAACCAGTCTGAGCTCTTCTTCTGTCACGCTCCTCAGAGATGGAAAGCTTGACACCCTTACCCTTTGGCAAGGAGATCCATGGCTTACCAGCCTCACCAATAACGAAAACGTTAGACAAACGAGTAACGAAAGTGTTGTCCAAAGAGTCCTTGATGTGGACCAAATCGAAACCACCATCGTGTCTCTCTCTGTGGGTAATAGTACCAATTCTACCCAAGTTACGACCACCAGTGACGTAGACCATCTTACCGGTGTCGAACTTAAGAACACCAGAGATCTTACCAGTAGCCAACTCAATCTTAACGGTGTCGTTAACTCTGATCAATGGGTCTGGGTAACGGACAGTTCTACCGTCGTGGGTAACAACGTATGGAACACCCTTCTTACCAAGAGCAACCTGCTTGACCTTAGCCAACTTGTAGGAAGCCTCCTCGTCAGTGATTCTGTGGACAGCGAATCTACCCTTAACATCGTAGACCAATCTGAAGTTCTCGCTGGTAGCCTCAAGGGAGATGACATCCATGAAACCGGCTGGGAAGGTAGCGTCAGTTCTGACCTTACCGTCAACCTTAACGTGTCTCTGCATCAAGATAGCCTTGACCTCACGACCGTTCAAAGCATATTTAAGACGGTTTCTCATGAAGACAATCAATGGCAAAGACTCTCTAAGCTTGTGTGGACCAGCGGATGGACGTGGAGCGTAGGTACCGCTCAACTTGTCCAACAACCAGTGGGATGGGGCTGCCAATCTCTTCAAGTGCTTTTTTGGACCTCTACCCATTTTGACGTGATGTTTAGGTACTTGTTGATTGTATATTCAAGCTCCTTGTAACTGTGCTGAAGAGTCTGTAGCTTCGCTTTTTTTCATTTTCATGGAGCTGCGCAGAACCCGCTACCATTGCGACGGCAGTCCCCATTCGCGAAACCACAGCGCTCATAACGCTGCGTTGTATGGGACTCGCATTGCCGAATTAGGAAAAAATCCTGTTCTGCATAGTAACATCCTGCTTTTGAGAGTGCAACACCCACACACCACACCACATCCGAGCGCTAGCGTGACTGCCCTAATCACGTGACCATATCACTGGGGGAAAGTGTTGCCCTAATACCTCTATACGGAACGTCTGCGGTACCGTTTGGTGCTATACGTACTTTATTAGAGCCCAGAGAAGACACAGAGTAGCTACATTGTTAACACAGTGTTATCCAGAATAAATATGTATACCACCTATAAAAAACCATATGAAACCAAGCGAAGACTATGTAAAACACATAGGCTTCAAAATAAAACGAGAGATAGAGAATAGAAAAAAGGAGATGTCATACAACAAACTGACATGAAATACAATAAATAAAAAAAGAGATTTTTAAGCTGGGGGTATCATGGATACCTAAGAGATAGTGAAACCCACTGGTCTGAGACCATAGAATTGTAGGGTAAAGGGAGTGGATGTTGGCATGAGTGGGAAAACAGATGGTTACAAGCTAGTTTTCCTTTGTGTCAGCATCCATCGTGAAATCTCTGGTGGAGTTTGGCGACGATGAATTGGCAGCTTCCAGTCTTAACCCTGACAACTTCTTCACGGGGTTGCTGTTGTGTATGAGGTTAGTAGAGTTTCTATTATCGGGAAGCTAAGCAGGAACTTACTCATACAAGTGACGCATCTTATGGTCCATGAGCTTCTTTGAGGTCGGAGACATGTTCTCGCTTCTGTCTGATGGCGAAACATACTTGAGTTTTCTGAGTGGAGATTGTTAGTAGGTCCCAGTGACACAACGTATTGGAGTGGGTGACTTACTGTTGCTGCACTAGGTCCTGGACCCTGGCCTTTGTGACGTTCTCTTTGCTGTCCAATATTGGATGAAGGGGCTGTACTGCCTTTCCTGGGGTTGGAGTTTGTGACTCTGCTTGTGACATGTTACGTGTTTGATATCAGCACGTGCCCTGTAGGTCTGTAGTTGTGTTTTAGAGGCCTAAAAAGGAAACAGTGGGAATAGTATGAGGAAGTGGGTGGTCCTGTGAGCCTCTGCTTTGTTTCTGAGCTGCCTGTGCCTTTTGTCTCGCAAAGTTGACTGAGAAATAGCACGACAAGCAAAAGGCTTTACACGTTGCCATCTTTATTTGGCCCAAATGTAAACAAAGACCCTCGGAAGTCGCGCTGGCAGTTTAACGTTCCGACCCAAACTGGCGATGTGTCAACTTTGCGGAGAGCCGAGGCGCGATCTCTCACGGTCTCAGTCTCTGTGGACTTTTCAGCTTTTATCTTTCGAGTCTTTGAGACAAAAGAGCTGTAATCAAAGGGGGGCAATAAAGGAGAGACACAGAACATGGTACGATGATAATTACCCAATTGCTGACACACATATTACTCCTACCGTTGCTGCTGGTGTTAGCCCGTCATCCTGATGATGGGCTGATAGTTGGAAAATTCACAGATGAGCACCTGGGACAGTTGAAGAATAGAACAAAGGCACTATTTGAGCATGGCTGGAGCTCATACATGGAACACGCGTACCCTGCGGACGAAATACGGCCATTGTCATGTGACAAGTACGAGAAGACGGACGACGTTCACGACATCCATAGAAATGACGTCTTGGGTAACTATTCCGTTACATTTCTAGATACTTTGACGACATTTGCGATATTTGGCGATATTGAAAGATTCCAAAGTTATCTGCTAGTTTTGAAGGACCAAAGAAGCTCGTTTGATATTGATTCCACCGTACAAGTCTTCGAAACGAGCATCAGGGCGTTGGGCTCTCTACTATCTGCTCACCTCTATGCGAGTGATAAGTTTAAGATCCCTGGTTATGATGGGTTTTTATTAGAGCTTGCAAGTGATCTTGGTCATAGATTGATAAAGGCATATAGAAATAAATCAGGGGTACCGTTTGCAAGGGTAAATTTACATGATGGTGATAAGCTACTACCGAAGGACTTAAATGATGAGATTTGTACAGCTGGAGCTGCTTCGCCTATGCTTGAGCTAACATTGTTGTCAATATTGACCAATAACACAAGCTTTGAAACAAAATCCAAAGAAACTTTTCAAATGTTATGGGACTCAAGAAGCAAATTAGATTTGGTTCCAATGAGCATAAGTCCAATCAATGGTAAATGGCTAAATGCCATTACAGGTGTCGGTGCATCTATCGACTCATTTTATGAATACGCTTTAAAAGGGTCTATACTCTTTGATGATGATGAACTTTACCAAATTTGGAAGAAATCGTATAAAGCTTTAACTATACACTCGAGGAGTACTTGGTTCCTGGGTAATGTTCATGTCGAGAGTGGTAGTTTTGTTAGTGCATGGATAGATTCACTGAGTGCATTTTTCCCAGGTTTATTAGTATTGGCAGGTGAGATTGAAGATGCTATCACATTACACCAGCCTTTTATCAAGCTTTGGAACAAATATAATGGTATTCCCGAGCGTTGGGATTTCTTAACCACAGCAACTCAAGAGAACGAGATTGATGACCCAATTTCGTTAGAATGGTACCCTTTAAGACCCGAGTTTATCGAATCTACTTATTACCTCTACCAAGCTACAAGAGATCCGATCTATCTAAGGATTGGTGAAGCTGTCTTGAAAGATTATGAGACCATTTTCAAGACCGAGTGCGGGTTTGCCGGTTTTAGAGATGTTCGTACGAGGGAAAGACAAGATCGCATGGAGTCATTTGTATTAAGCGAGACTTTTATGTATCTTTTCCTTTTATTTGATGAGGATAATGAACTGAATAAGATGGAGAACTTTATATTCTCTACAGAGGGCCATCCATTATGGATACCAAAGGGAGTTTTCCAACAGTATAAGCATTATAAAGAGTATGAAGAAATGAATGAAACACTCTCTACAACTATGATTAATAAGGAGATTGCACATCCTAGTGCTTCATATTTACTTGAAAAAATCAAATCGTGGCCTCGTGGAGATTTAATTAAAGGATGGTTTGAAGAGAATTCAGATGATGATGAACAAGAATCAGAACTGAGTATAAGGGAAATCGAGAAATCGTGGCTAAGCAGTATGGGATATGAGTTAATAACTTTAGAAAAGGAAAATTCATGTCCTGTTTCCATTAAGAATGATTTTTTCTCAAATTATATGAGCAAACCAGGTGTTTTCACTATTGATGGTATATATGAGAAGAAATTTACTGACAGTCCTTTACAACTAGAAGTAACCAATGGATTTTATGAAATTTACACTCCACCAGATGCATACTGTCAAAGGAAACCACAAACCAATCTCATTGATTATTATTTTGGAGACATGGGCAAATCCGTTACAAATTTACCTTCAATTGAAAAATTCATTACTCAAAACGAAGAAGAGCATCTGTGGGTACATAACTTGAGTGGACTTCGTATTGTATTTGAGATATTAAGACCCAATAAGATTGATTTCTCTAACAACATGATACAGAGAGATGAACTAGTAAAGTATTATGAAGAATTTGTCTATGACATTGACGGGGTATGCTCAATTGATGAGACTTTATCACTACAAGTTTATAAAGCGCATATAATCAACGGCTATGCCGTCGATAAACAGATGATTTATTTATCGCCTTCAAATTCTCACGGTGGATTAATGGACTCCGAGGCATTAACTAAAACGAGAGACGGGTATTTAGTGATCAATGACATTGTGGTTTCTAACATGGTGTTGTTAAGTGAATCAAAATGAAAAATGTACCATTGTAACATTACGTCATATGTTTTATAGAGCGCGTTTTTTTTTTTTTTTTTTTAATATAACAAAGGGGTTCCAGACCGTTATATTGCGCCGCATATATTACGGGGGCTCGGCTATATATTTCAATTTCTTGGTTTTTGCTTGTGTATTTATTTTAATTGCTTTTAAAGCAATTGACAACTGAAATAATTCTTAACAGTTCAATAAAATTTGAAAAACCTGTGTTTTTAAATTGTTGTTGTTATCCGTTAATTTTAAAGGTCATCGCCTCTTTTGTGTCAGTCTAATTCTACACCGATACTGCCGCGTATTGGGAAGTTAAGCTATCAAGTCTCATCGAAACATTTTAAAAAAGAGACTTAAAAGGAATTAATAAGACTGAATATAACTCACAAGACTAATTGATTAGTTAATAAGACTGATATTTGATATATCACACTGTGATATGCTTCTCGACCGTTATATTGTGCCAATCACAGAGCTGTCCATCACCGTGGCACTGCCTTTGCTTTTAACATTGAAAACCCTCCATTTGACAGTACACCAGGACGTTACTTTTGCAACACCAACAGAGATTCACACATCACAGAGGTTATTGACGTTCTGGCTGACTTATTGGCTTATTTGCTGTCTTTGTGGGTTATCTGGTGTTAATATTCATATGCGTTGTGTTGTTGCTGCCATTTATTACTCGAAGAGTTTAAATATTCAATTACAGTTGATGGACTTTTATGACACTTGCCTATTACCTTTTGCTTCGAGTTTATTATTGAAAACTTGTAATGTTAAGATTAACACCGAAGAAGTTGATAAGGCAATTGGTTATTTGATGGAGAGGATAAGCCATGATACAAATTTGCTTCTAAATGATAATAAAGACAAATCAATAGATAGCATCATGATACCACTAGAAATATCAAGAGTGAGAAGTCCACCATACCCAACTAACGAAACGAGACCAAGAAGAAGAAGTTTGTCTTTACAATTACCTAAGAAACCATCAAATAAAGATTTAAGATCTTCAAGTTGGAATACTACAGAGCTGCAATCAAATGTACAAGATTTAATTACGGATGTACAAGACCCACTACCACCATCATCAAGGGTACCGTCAGGTACTGATTTAGTCTTTGAAGAACCATTGGAACACCGTTCCATAAGAGGATCTCTCAAAGGCCTATTCACTTAAGTAGCTTTATATGGATAATCAACAACCCTATCTTTACGTTTCCAAATCTTACGTTTTCTCTTTGTAGTGACATGCTCAACGAATTTCTCCTCACAGTGCTCTTTCTTAAAGGTTCTAATGAAGTTTGGATCCCAAAGCTCAGATGCAATACCAAGATCTTTACAGCATCTCATCAAGGCATTACTTCTACAACCCTCAGTTGCCGTTGGGATACCATCAGCACTGAAGTAATCTTGTTCACCACGAGCAATACTCACAAGACGTCCGTTACAAATTAGACCGTATTCCCTTGTTAATAAAGAATTCGTCACAATGGTCTCGGAACGTGGAACGAGTCCCCAGCCACCAGCACCAAATGCCTTATTTAGGACTCGACGATATTTAATCTCAGGCAAGTAAATAAGTCCATCGGGCTTAATCTCAATGTCTTTTGCGACCAATGACTCTGCAAGGATCTCTTGAGTCTTTTCATTAAAAGGTTCAGAGCCTAGTCCAAAATATGAAGTAGGCCAGTGGATTTCATTATTGTTAAGATCAGTTGGAGGCAAATCATTCAGTGTCAACTGAGATAGCCCATCTAAAGTCTTTGAACCCAAAGCATTCTGAGTGCCAATGGTTCTTTGTGATTGGCCAACTTGTAATCCAAATTCAGGTGGGTCAAATAGAACATCTTCAGGTATCTCATTAACTGTCTTACTGACCGGTTTCTTAACGACCTTTTTTACGGTAGTGGAATAATTCAAGCACTGACGCGTTAGCTGTGCAACCAAACGGGGCCTGATCATCGCTTTTTGTATGTTTGTGTGTTTGTATGCGTTTATGTGTCTTTGTATTTTGTAGAATGTGTGAAATGTTTTGGGATGTACGCGTTTTCATCAAAAAAGCGCGTACTTGTCTCCGGACTGAGGTTATAAGACTGAAATCATAAGACTGAGGTAGACTGGAAGAAAGTAACATGTCGCTTTTACCGATCATTGAGCGTGTTGATAGCTTCACCTACGGCGAGCCTGAGGGTGTCTACACTTTGATAACACATAATGGTGAAAAGCCATTGGGTTATGTTATAAAGAATGTCGCTGTTGAACTTTCCAAATTTGAAGATGTATTCTCAGTTGATAATGACAAAAGAACAATTCAAATAAACCCAAGCTTAGATACATTGGAGAAAAGATCAGATGCCATTGCAACTGTGGCAAAGAGTCTTAAAGACTTAAATATCTTTGAAACATTGAAAGGTTGGAGAGATGAGCTTTACACTGTTTATTATCCATCACATCAACCATATTTATTACTTGAACGTGCATTCTGTCCATTGTTAGGTGTTGCGATGTATGGTGTTCATATCAATGGGTATATTCCACCTGATAAATCATCTAATGGTGAGTATCAATTTTGGATTCCAAAGAGATCAGCTACCAAGGCTACTTTCCCAGGCATGTTTGATAATACAATTGCAGGTGGTATTGGGTTCCCATACGGAATATATGAAACTGTTATTAAAGAGAGTCACGAAGAGGCTGGAATTGATAAAGATTATATTGAAAAGAATATTAAACAAGTTGGTGTTGTTTCCTATATGTTTCAAAATGACGACGAAGGTGGTTTGATTCAACCAGAAGTTGAATATATCTATGATTTGATATTTGATCAATCCACGACTCCTTTCCCAGTTGATAATGAAGCTGAAGAATTCTTCCTAATGTCATTGGATCAAGTTTTAAATGAACTCCGTGCTGGTAAATTTAAACCAAATTGTGCACTTGTTTTAATAGATTTCCTTATAAGACATGGGCTTCTAACATCTGAAAAAGAGGAAGCCTTCATTGAGATTGCTCAAAGATGTCATAGAGTTATCCCTTTTGCACTTAGATGATTTTAGACATGTTTAATATAAATGTTTAATATGTGTTTTGATATGTAAGTGACATATTGTGCACGCGTTTTATATTAGAAATGTATAATATTCACTGTTTAATATTCAGTGTTTGATATATATGGGATTGTCAATATAATATATTCAGTGTTTAATATATATCAAATTGTTTTATATTGAAATTTGTTCAATATTACAATTTATATATTTTTTGTTCAATATATTAGATGTAACATGGCTTATTTTTTTTTTTTTTTTTTTCAAATTACACATTGACGTGTCAAAAGTTGAGAATATCACAACAATGAAACTTATTCCGTTCAAGGCAATTTCTAAGATCCCAAACCCCCGAAATGTCAACGGTTCGTAAAAGGAACGTGAAGCCTTCCAAGGGCTCCGTTGTATCATCGCCTTTGAAATCGGATAAATTGGATAAATTGGATGACATTGTCAAAGATGAAGTTAAAATTAAAGTTGATGAGAACAAACTATACGATAGATTAACTTTGATTGGATTAACTTTGTTAGCTTTCATCACAAGATTTTACAAGATTGACTACCCAAATGAAGTTGTCTTTGATGAGGTCCACTTCGGTAAATTCGCATCTTACTACTTGCAGAGATCATACTTCTTTGATTTGCATCCACCTTTTGCTAAGCTATTGATCGCATTTGTTGGTTGGTTAGTAGGCTACGACGGTTCTTTCAAGTTCGATAACATTGGTGATTCATACATCACCAACAAGGCACCATACTTGGCTTACCGTTCATTATCCGCAATTCAGGGTACTTTGACCGTGCCAGTCTTGTTCCTGACATTAAGAGAGCTGAACTATTCAATCCCAACATCTGCCCTCGGTGCGATGTTTGTGCTCTTTGACAATGCCCATGTCGCAGAGACAAGACTGATCCTCTTAGATGCCACCTTGATTCTCTCAGTTGCTTGCTCCATCTACGCCTACGTTAAGTTCATGAAAGAGCAACAGAAAGAAGCTTATACCAAGACTTGGTGGTGCTGGTTGGGTCTCACCGGTGTTGCATTGTCGTGTGTTATTTCTACAAAGTACGTCGGTGTCTTCACTTTCATCACCATCGGCTCAGCTGTGCTCCTTGATCTGTGGCAGTTGCTAGACGTCAGAACAGGATTGACCATTCGTCAGTTTTCCAGACACTTTGTTGCTAGATTCTATGGTCTCATTGTGCTACCTTTCTTGATCTATTTGTTCTGGTTCTACGTTCACTTCGAAGTCCTCACAAAGTCCGGTCCTGGTGATGCGTTTATGAGTGCTGAGTTCCAGGAAACCCTCGGTGACTCGCCATTGGCCAAGGATGCCAAGCAGGTCAACTACTACGATACCCTCACTATCAGCCACAAGGACACCGGATTCTTCCTTCACTCCCACCCAGAGCACTATCCTTTGCGTTATGAAGACGGTCGTATCTCTTCTCAGGGCCAGCAGGTTACAGCCTTTGTTGGTGAAGATATCAACAACGAATGGATGGTTTTGCCAGTTCAAGATTACCCAGAGGACAGTAAGCTAAGCCACCCAGTTAGAGTAGATGACGTTGTCAGACTCTACCATGTTGGTACCAAGACCTTCTTGTTGGCCCATGATGTTGCCTCTCCATTGTACCCAACAAATGAAGAGTTCACATGTGTCGACGAAGAAGTTGCACAGACAAGATTCAACGAGACTTTGTTCAAATTGCAGGCAGCTGATAAGTCAAGCAAAGGTAATATCATCAAGACAAAGGCCAACAAGCTTCGTGTCTTGCACAGAGACACTGCTGTTGCCATGTGGACTCACGACGATGTTACACTCCCAGACTGGGCCTTTAACCAGTATGAGGTCAACGGTAACAAAAAGATTCAAGACGGCACCAATGCTTGGGTCTTTGATACCATTATTAACTTGACAGATGCTCGCCAGTTCTACGTTCCAAAACCAGTCAAGAAGATTCCATTCTTTAAGAAATGGTGGGAATTGCAATTCCAAATGTTCTATCAGAATAACAAGTTGTCAAGCTCCCATCCTTTCGCTTCTGACCCAATTACTTGGCCAAACGCCCTTTCTGGTGTCAGTTTCTGGACAAACAATGACACCAAGCAGCAGATTTACTTCATCGGTAACTTGTTTGGCTGGTGGCTCCAGGTCATCATCATGCTTGGATTTGCTGGTTTATTCGTAGTCTCCAAGATTGCAGAACAGAGAGAGATTGTCATCTTCACTGAATCACAGAGAAAACAGCTATTGAACATTGGTTTCTTATATCTCGGTTACTTGTCTCATTACGTCTTCTTCTTCTTGATGTCCAGACAAAAGTTCTTGCACCACTATCTTCCTGCACATATGATTGCAGGCTTACTCTCTGCTGCTATTCTTGAGTTCATCATCGGCAAAGGAAAGCCTTTGACAATCACAGTTTTAGTTCTTACTATCGGATTGGTTTACACTTTCTACTTCTTTGCCCCAATCACTTATGGTGATGTTGCACTTACAATTGATGAGGTTAAGGCTAGACAATTCATGAACATTAAGCTTCACTTTGCCAAGTGAAGATCAGAAAATTCTATAATGAAATAGAAACCAGAAAAAATAACACGATTTAGAAAATTTTCATATCTTGTAATACAATACTAAAGAGTGATCGAAGTGGTTATTCATAAGATTTGGGTTTGATTATATTATTTTTGTAGATAATGAATTCATCTAGGAGCATCAGATGTCAGTGTCATCATTAGCTGAGGTCTCAATCTTGGTATCATTGGGAGCTGTATCATTGGTAGCTGTTTCACTGGTAGGAGCTGCATCATTGATTGGAGCTGGTTCACTGGTAGGAGCTGCATCATTGATTGGAGCTGTCTCATTGGTAGGAGCTGTCTCATTGATTGGAGCTGTCTCACTGGTAGGAGCTGTCTCATTGATTGGAGCTGGTTCACTGGTAGGAGCTGCATCATTGATTGGAGCTGTCTCATTGGTAGGAGCTGTATCGTTGATTGGGGCTGTTTCATTGATAGGGGCTGCATCAGTGATAGGTGCTGTATTAGTGGCAGGTGCTGTTTCATTGGTAGAAGCGGTATCATTCACAGCAGCTGCCCCATTGACAGGTGCTGTCTCATTGATAGAAGTGATATCAGTGACAGAAGTTGTATTAGTGATAGGGGCTGTTTCATTGGTAGCAGCTGTCTCATTGGTAAGAGTCTCCTTCAAAGTACTAATTGCAGGCGTGGGGGATTTATTCACCACCGCAGTAGGCGTATGGAACTCTTCTTCAGTTCCATTATCACTATCCTCAATCTCAATCACTGGTGGGGTCTCTGGAGCGGGATAGACAACTTTGAAGCAGGATCCTTCATCAGAAGTCTCTAGCGAGACCACAGAGCCCCTTTTATTGTATTCTTTTAGACCAGAAGGGACATCAAAGCCAACATCCTCTGAAACTCTGAATTCCTTTAGCTGATCATCTATTGCTTTCAGCATGGTGGATGCTAAGCCGAGCAGATCTCTCTTAGCCACTCTCAGCTTCTGAGTTTGCGTGCCTCCCGGAGGCACTGTTACAGGAGTACCGAGTATATGTTGCTTAGATAAATAGAATACCAGGTATAAAGAAGTGAGGGTATCGTCAATAAATGCGGTAGGTCCAAAACCATTGTTCATTCTTCTGAGTTCTTGGATTTCATACATCAGAATAAGAATGGAGGTATCACTTTCATCTAATCCCTTCTGAAGGAGTCCCGTCAGCTTCTGCCCTTTCTGGGTCAATTCCGCAAACAAAAGAGTTCGAATTTGAGCATCTGAATAGCCATTGGGGATTTCTGCAATTTGTCTTACCAGCGTGCAAATCGAGAAACAAGCCTTCTCCCACGACTCTGGAAGGTCAATCATGTTAGCACCAAAGCGACGAAGCTTTTTAGCGAACAACACAAGTCGTTGTAAGTCTGCTAGCTTCCAAGAAATATCGAGGTAAAGAGAAATGTAGTCATGTGTGTAAACAAAGTGCTTTCCTGCTGCTTCAAATTCGGGCTTCCAGATATTCACCAGAGCTTTATTATTGGATTTCAATAATATAAATGCTTCCATCTCTTCGGCAGCCCGTTGATAGGACCCCATGTCATACAGAATTTTGGCAATTCTATACTTGGGTCTATGCTGCCATTTCTTCTTGTCAATCGATACAAGTTTCTTAAGTGCATCTAAAATGACCTCCTGAAAACCGTCAAGCTTATCTGCCAACACGATATCACCAAAAACATCACCAGCTTGTTTCAGCTTCTGTACTGCTTTCGATATTGGGAATTCGCTCTTTGTAACATACTTATACAACATAGAGCAGAGCTGGTAGTATGGCTCCACTGCACCATCTGCGAATTGGCAAGATTTCAATGCGGCATTAACAACACGGGTTGGTGGAGATCCAAGTTTGTGAAGTGCTTTAGCAAGGTAGTAATAGCTTAGCCATGCACTGCCATCACAAGAAATGGCTATCTTAGTCAGTCTTTCAACTACCTTTAGAATGAATGTATGCTTTTCAGCGGGCATATTTGATTTCACTTTCGTTAGACCATTGGCTGAGAGAATTTTTTTCTCAAGTGATCCAAGGAAGCAGAAACCCTCCATTGGTCTCATTAACGAGTGGTATAGCTCTCGTGAAAACAAGCCAGCAAGTATAGCACCAACAGCCGGCTCTGAAGGTCTCTGTACATATAAACTCAGAGCCATACAATAACAGAGAAGTGACTTTCTCTGTATAGAGGCAACACCAAACTTCTTTTCAATGCTATTGAGACGGTCAGCGGTCCAAATTAAATCATCTTCTGCCTGAAGCGAGTATGCCTCTCCAAGAAGCATCCAGGTTTCTGTACGACCAGTACCGGTATTCAGATCAGTGTGTAAAAGATTAATAACCTGGTCCAGGTCGGTAACTTTGCTCTGTGCCAATCTTTTCCTTGCTTTGTACATATTCATGTTTGCAGCAGCTTGGAAGAAGTAAAGACCTTTGCCCGCAATAGTAGCAATATCAGAGTGCTCTTTTCTTAGACCCAATGACAATGATCCCCAAGAGGCATCTCTGAGCAGACGCATATCAATGGTTTGATCTAAATACCAGCGGATTTCAGATGTGTTCCTCTGGATGCAGTGTGCTTGTTCATCTGGATCACCCACCGCCTCATAGAACATATCCAATGCACTCTTCAAATCTGGTTTCAACTGGGAAATGAGAGGATCCTTTTTCTTTGCAAGGACATCAAATAAGAAGCCACTGAATTGAAATGCTGAACTGCGTGTAAACTTGATAGGCTTGGTGTCATGATTGAAAGGGTTGAAGTTCTCTGTGGAAATGCTGATATGGAAGCGGCACATCAGATGCTGAATAATATCAATTTCAAACTTGGCCTTATCGGCGTTTTGAAGCATGTGTTGGGACAAATCCAAGAATTTTCCAGAGGAAGCATCGCAGAAATGTAGCAGTCCAATTTCTTCATGAACGACACTCAACAAATCTAGGGATGCATCGGCGTCAGAGGAACTGGCATTAAAGCATAAAATGATTAACATCAGTGTGTCTGTGATCATATCTCTCAACTTTGCCACTGATTTAGACGGCGTGGGTGGTTTGACAGATGCTCCTCTTGAAGAATGACCCATATGTTCATAGAGACAATACGAGTAGAGAATACCAAGGAAATCCATAAAACTGGCCAATAAACTCTTCGATACATCGGCTAGCAACCAATCTGAAGACTGCGATAGATTCGTGAGACCACTGACATACACACCGTAAAACCCAAGCACAACCAGAATAATGCGGTGTCTTTGTGGTTCAGTCTTCTGTCTGAACTCAGTGCCTGTAATAGTGTCATAAAGGAATGGGATGAGAAGATCCATAGCGATCGTATACTTTTTGAGTTCATTTCTGGAAATATATGAGTCAAGCAGTGTTTGCCAAAGCTTGAGTTTGACCAGCAATGGACTCTTCTTCACAAACTCTTCCATTGATACATTAGAAGAGTCACCTTCAGCAGACACGTTAAGAAGCATTGCTTCAAGAAGCCTGATAGTTCCTTCAGAATCAGACGCTCCTTCTTGCAGTGCCTTTTCAAATACTGTAACAACTTCGAACTTTTCACGCTGGCTTTTGATGGATTGAACTGAAAGTGTAGGAATTATCTCATAATTGACGTACGGAATAACAAGGTCAGGATGAAACTTTGACATGTTTAAAGCCAGCTGATCTAATACCGCACACAGTATAGAGGAATCTCTCCTATCAGAGTGTTGTATATACAGAGAAAACGCCCACTGTTGCCTTAGAGACAGAACTGATGATGGTTCAATAATGGAAGATAGCATCTTGTCCCAGCTTCCAATAAGAGAGTCAAATCCCATTTTACCCCCATGAACTGATGTCAATTGTTTTTTTGACATAATCCAATTGTTTATCATAACCTCGTACATAGATACGAGATATGAATGGTCAGAATCACCAGCTTCATTGATTGATCCCACACAATCTTTTGCAGTAGGGAACACAAGACTCTCAATTGCGGAGTATGTGTCGTTTGCCAACGGACAGTGTGTGATAATACAACGATCGTCAATATCGGACAGTACCAGCTTTAAAAGGGACAGCCTTACTTCGGGAAAGGTGTAGTCATTTGAATTAATTCTGTCAACAAAGTTGTTAGCTTCCTTTAACCAGTCGTCAATGTTGTGGGTTTGTTGACTTAGTTCTTGACATGAGTCCGAAAAGTCCAGTAGTTCAGAAACGGGCACGTCAGACGACGAGTTACCAGCACACTGAAGGAAATGCTCGGTGTGCTTGGAAGACCAGCTGTTCAAGCAATTGAAAAAGTCAAATGTAGTCTGGTCCGTGGTCTTGTGTTCGTACGAAGGGAGCTCAAGGTTCAATCTGGACAAGAGTGAATTGAAAGCCAATATGAACCTCTGTGATTTCTGTCGTGTGTCTCCGAAAAGAGCTTCATTATCCTCTTGAGTTCTTACTCTTTTACTGGCTCTCTGTGGAAGTTCATCTATGGCAGCTCTCTTTCCCTCCTCTTCTGTTGAAGTGGTGGCGATTTCTTTTGAGGTAGCAGTACTTTTCTCCGGAGAAGCTGGAACAATGAACTTGACAGAAGTTATAACATTGTCAAAGTCCATATACCCATCTTTAAAGATGTTAGTTTTGGACTTCCCTTTTGCAGATATGGAAGAAAGACCAATGATGATATCTTTAATTGAGTTTCCATCTAGCTTAATGTTCTCGACTCTTTCGTCCAGCTGAACCTTCCGTTGCCCTTCGTTGAAGTCTTTGAGTGGCTGTAAGAACGACACGTCAGGTAAATGCAGCTCAGAATTATGTTTTGCATCACTGTCACTAATTACCCTCAGATTAGAGAGTATCCTGTTCTCTTCAAGGGCGTATGCCCTGAGGTTGTTGGACCTCAGCCTGCGAGTCTTATGGGACATGAGGTCCTCATTTTCATCCTTGGTAAGAGCATATTCCACAATGAATCTTGAGAGTCTCTCGTCACCGAAGAAACGGAATATGGACAATAAGAGGTTAACAAGCACGGTATCACCATCAGTGTGCTGCAGAGCTTCAATCAGATCATCGACGGCATCATCCAGGAGGCTGAACATTTCTTCTGTTGATATAGTGGATATGCTATGCTGAAGTTCCTCAAAGTACAGCAATCCTCTGTTTCTATGGGCAAGGTATCTCAGCGTCCTTAGAGCAGGCGAGCTAGCAGCTTTACTGTCTGCAGGAATCACATCAATGGCGAACAACGCTTTGTAGGCAGCACGTGCCTGTGTGAACTGCGTGTCTTTCTGGAGCTTCAGTGCCTTTTCAAACACCGAAAAGGCCTCTTCAATCTTGGTTAGTCCGTTAGTAATCCATGTTCAAACGCTAATCCACGGCTTGGCTTACCTGGAGTTCTCTTGTGTGCTCCTCCGCATCTTGTGCAATGAGTTCCTCACTTTGGTTCAGCGCAGAAAACGACATAATCAAAGTGGGTCCCAGCCAATTGAGAGTCTCGGTACTTTAATTATAGGCTCTCGACAACGCTTTTGGAATCGCTGGAGTGGTGATGTAGGCGTGTCAGTGAGGGTTTGGTAGCGCGTTTTTAGTTGATTTACACGGCCTTGATGATCGCGGCCTCATCTGAAAAAAACAGTGTCTCTTTTGGAGCTATGGAAAGGTCAGTTTGAGGTGAAAAGGCGACGGAGGGTACAAGCTGCTCCGTATATAAAGTTGATCTCTTCCTCACGGATTGGACGGTCGTTTTCACTGAAGCCACAGATGAGGTAACCCCCAGACCTCAAGTAGACTTCAACAGGCTTCTTCTTTGCAGACAGCCGGTCAGCTTTTAAGATCTTCTTCTTTCTGACAATCTTGGATGAGATTCTATAGAATGGCATGCAGACACCACTTTTGAACTTGACTTTGGGATCCCTGACGCCCTCATAGAGAATACCAAGCTCGGAGCTCAAGGACTCAAAGAACAAACCAGTGTCAAACGATTGTGTGTGATGAAAGATGTACCCATGAGACCCCAAGACCCTGCTGATGACTTGTTCCTTCTCGGTTCCAATGAGCTTATTGGCATACTTGAATGACTCTGCAACAATGGTGTTTGTAGCTGGTAGGTATTCTGGTAGGATTTCATATTTTTGTGACACCTTGATCTCAACAACACAGACCATGTTGTATCCCAATTCATTGCATATAACTTCACATAGTTGACTAGAAGCACCCCTGACGTCACGGTGCTTAGAAACCAGTCTGATAACCTGATCATTTACTAAAATGTTATTCCACTGAGTGTTAATGTTCTGCCCACTGTACCTGAAGTTGTGGCTCTGTGAATACTGACTTCCGGACCCGTCTTTCTCGTAAACTGCAGCTGGTAATAGCTGACTCCCATGGCTTGTGGGTCTGCCAATTATTTCAATTAAGTCCATGCTGTTTGTATAAGCCAGCGTGGTTGTCTTTAGCGGCGTACTCAAAATTGTCATCACTTCATCTGCAAATGACTTCAACTCTTCAACCATGCTCTTGTCAAATCCCGACCTTGGAGACTCATCAAATACAGCAAATGTGCCAATCACGGCATCAAACTTTGTAACCAAAGGTACGGCAGCGTAGAACTTTATGTGAGGTGGGCCAGTGACAAATGGATTGTTTGCAGTTCTCCAATCTTGTGAAGCATCAAGAAGGACAAAATTTCCATTTGATAGCATAGCATGTGCATCGATGGAAATCTTTCTTGGAATCTCGGTGGCATTTAAAGATGACTGATATTTGACAATCTGCCTTTTGGAGTCGATCAATGAGATGGACACACCTTTGAGCTGGAACGACTTTCTTGCTCTGCAGATGATTCTGTGGAACACCTGTGGCTGCTTCCACTGAGCACAGGAGGAAAGCCTTTTAACTGCTTTCACTCTGGAAGCCTCATAGTAATGATCTGGAGGGGTCATCACATCTGAATCGTTAAAGCAAGCTGGACGGGGTACTTTCGACAAATTCCACTTGGCTTTACTGTATGCGTCAAGAAAATGGGCCTTGGTGAGAGGAACACGGGAGAACACAACCTCACCAGCTTCTGGGTAAAGAACTTGACCAGTCAATAGCGTGCTTTTTTTCAAGGGATTCTCGTATGCATTTGGGATTGTGGAGTTGTGTAATCTGGAAGACATAACAGACGTAGGAACGCAAAAGTGTAATAGCAAATTAGGCAAATAGCAACAACTAAAGCAAACAAAGGTTACTCTCCCAAATAGCCAGCTTTTCTGAGAAGCTGGCTGGGTGGCTGTTAATAAATGAAGAGTTCCTCTGACACAAAACCGGTAGTGGCTCTGTGGCCCCGTTACCATCCAGGACCACCCGAGAGCGATTTGTCGTATCATGAAAAACAAAAGCCAAAGACAGCTCAAAACCGGCCAGTCTTTGGAAAGGCAAGGAAGGAGAAGCATTGGTTAGAAATGTTCACACTGAAAAACTCATTAAGAGCCTCATCGGGTGCCTGGAGGGCACTTGGCAGATCCATCCATACGAGCGCTAGAGCTTCGACTCGCTCTGTCACCCATCATCGCGCAGCAATCGCTGTAGCTGCAACCACTGCAACCGTCATCACATTGGCTCACCATTGTAGCCAATTGACGTCTATCCAGCTAGATGACAAGACGTCTGAGAGCTCAGACTCAGTCTCCGTAGACAAGGCCGTCGACCCACTGCCTAGAAAGATCAAGCTTACAACAAGCTATGATCTGTTAGGCTTTGGTACCAGAGCTGTCACATTTCTTTCATTCAAAGTGTATGCCCTAGGTATCTATGTTGCATCCGATGACATCTCTAAGATCGCAAGAGTTCTCGATTCCAAGTTTTTATCAAATACATTCATCGATACGGATACCACTAAGTCTCACTCAGAAAATCTGCTGATGGCTCTGAAAGATGACAAAAAGTCCAAGATCTTGATCTCAAACTTACTGGACTCCAATCTTAGAATCTGCGCCAGAATCTCTCCAATAAGAAACACAGATTTCAATCACTTGAGGGATGGTCTCGTGAAGTCGATCCTTGCTGCCAAAATTAAGGACGAAGAGCTTGATAAAGGTTTAGATGAACTGAAGAACGCATTCATAAGAAGAGGAACTGTTCCAAAAAATCACAACTTGATATTGGAGAGACTCACAGATGGACAGTTACAGTTGTATTATGAAAACACAACAAACGGTGAGTTATGTGAGCTCGGTAAAGTCAAAACCCCGTTGATCTCAAAAGTATTGTTCTTGCAGTACTTGTCTGGTGGATTGAGTCCAAGTACAAAGGAGTCATGCATTGAAGCAATCTCTCAGCTTTGCTGAGGCCCCCCCTATATCACAAGAGTAGCAGTGATACTCACAAATCATGTATATACTTAAGATAGGTAATCTACAAAGATGCGGTGTGAAAATATATGTGTTGAATGTATATAGTTAAAAAATCAGATTATAGAAAAGTCAAATGAAAAAAAGATATCAAAAATTATCAAAAAAAAACTAGAAATAATAACCATGTCATATTGACATCAAAGGTCAATTAAACCACTCTCTTACGAGATGGCTCAAATGGCATGAGAAGGGCAAGGATAGAAAGAGAACCAATAATTGCACCACAAACCCAAATAGGAACAGAAGAACTCGATTTAGCACCAAAGTAGTAAACCACAGGAGCAAAAGCACCGAAAACTCTCGAGACAACAAGGGAAACACCGACACCAGTACCTCTAGCCTTTGTTGGGAAAATTTCAGGGGTATAAGCATATAGTGTAGCGTAGTAAATATTGATAAAGAAGTATGTAGCTGAACCAAATCCTGCATCGCCAGCTGGTGTTCTAACTGTAGTATAACCAAACAAGATAGCCATTGAAGCCAGTGCACCAAATACCATGGTTCCTCTTCTACCAACCATGATCTCTCTTCCAAATGCTTTGAACTTCACTAGGATTAGAGCACCTGCAAGAATTGGACCAAAGATACCAACAAAGTTGTCAATTGTAGCGTTTCTATAGGTGATATATACACTAGAGCCAGTGTCACCACCATGCATAGCAATGAAAATATAGAGGAAGTTGTAGAAAGTAGAATAAGAGATACCGATAAAGCCCCAAGACAAAAACACCAGGAGTGTAGATCTGGCCACAATCTTCGATTGGAACAAAATCTTTAAATTGACAACCATAGCTTGCAAAAGAGCTTTAATACTGTAACCATCCTTGATAGGATCGAAATAGTCTTGATTGATAGTACCACATGATTTCAAATCCTCAACAGTCAATGTGAGAGGGCGGTCATATTTATCAGAAATCTTCTTCAAAACTTCAAATGCATCTTCATCCTTACCACAAGTCACCAAGAACTTTGGTGTCTCTTCCATCTTTAATACAAAGACACGAACCAGAGCTGCAAAAAGACAGATACCGGAGTTGACATACCAACAATATCTCCAGCCTCTGTTTATATGAGATGGGCAGTAGTCAGCACCATCACAAGAATTATCTGGAATAAAGGCCCAAGAGATTAAACCTGCAATTGTTTGACCAACACCCCAGAAGAGAGCCATTGTAGTGTTTAGGTATTGATACTTCGAAGGTAAATATTCCAAGAAGACTGCAACATCGGTGGCAATGTTACCACCAGCTGCAAAAGCGGAGAGGAACATAAATATACAGTACATCGGATAGTTGTCCATACCACCAGTAAGGAAACCAAAGATAGAAGTCAAGAAGATGGAGGTATTGAAAACAACTTTTCTACCAATAAGATCAGAACCCATACCAAAAACAATAGAACCACAAATCAAACCTGCGTAGAAAATCTCATTAGAGATCGGAAAACCAGTTCCTAACATTTGATAGTCCACATAGACTTTGACGGAAGATTGAATCATCTCCATTTGAGAGTCAATAGAATATCCAAAACCAGCAATAACAAACAGCTTTGCATGGTGCCAAGTGAAACCAACCTCGTCAATAGCATTGTTGATCAAGTGTATTTTCTGAGCAAGAACAGCGTCGTTACTCTCAGCTTCAGTGTTATCCTTGCGAATCACGTCCGCCATACCCGTCTCTAGAGTAGACTGAGTATCCATCATCTCCGGATCTCTGACCCTCTTCTCCTCAAGGTCAATGCTCATAGCTTAATGATAATGTTTAGAGAGATGATCGTAGAGTTTTTCCATTCAGACAATGAAGAAACGGGGAAAATCCCCTCTTTAAATGCCTTTTACATCTGAATAACCTCATCCTGCGCCACGCTGCATTCAAATGAAAGAAAAAACGCCCAAACGTACATGCAAGTACTTTGGTGCCCAACGAGAGGGAAGGATAATACGTATCTGCGACACATTCTGGTAGGTCATTAGGGGGTTCTTGTGAAAAATTATCAGGTGCCCGCCCCATTGACGGACTCGAACGCACCTCTCCGCCGTTGATCGTGCATAACTCTCTGCTTTTCGACGTGTGTAGGGCCCTCAGCCACTCGCATATTTCATTTGCTATTTTCGAAACTGCTCAAAAAACTTGATATATTTAAGGTGGTTTTTGGTACAAATTGAGATTCAGATCAGTTTAGATAGTGAATCTTCAACTTGATCCTGAGACTGAGGTACAGTGTACTTTAAAATTCAAGATCTATGAGGTTTAGTCTCAAACACCTCTTTGAGGTCATGCTGCAGAGAGAGCGCAGGTAGCGATCGACGACATGCGCTGTCTATGAACCGTTCAAACAGTGGCAACGGAATGTGGACATGAAAAACCCAATACTTTTAGAGGTTTCGCTGAATGAATTTAGTAACTTCCAAAACATAAAAATCAGGCTAATTATTTTCAGCATTCCAGTTTAACAATATTGTTCATTAGACCTAACAATTGGAGGCTCCAGATTTAATACTACTGTTTCAAGGATGGATAATTTATAATTAAATTATATATCGGATATATAATATAAAGTTCGTGGTCAATCAAGAAGGATAGACAGATCTAACGAATGAATTCAGTGTAATATACATAACTATGTTTGTAATCACCTCAATCAGGTCAAAAACACCTCCTGTCCACATTTGGAGATATTTACGATTATGTTTTTATACCATCGCAATCGCTTTCTACTTGTTCAAAGATCTTACCGGCATGTACAATCTTGGGTCACATTGAACATTCCCAATTATACAAATGTACATGGCTAGACAATGTAGTTTAAATGTAATATAGACAAGATAACATATAAGCAGTCGATCGTTATGACCTCGCTGACAATGCTGTTATGACTAAATGTATCAATTATACGAGTGAACAGATGATTGACGACCATCAAATAATAAATCTTCTACATGTATATACACGGAAGCCAAATAATAAAATTAAGCTTCCCAGCTCAATTGTCATATATGAAAATCATGAAATATCGACCTTGTGTACGTTAAATGAGGGCCGCGCAATTCTTAAGGTACCTGCAGCCCCCGTTTTTTTTAACGAATGTCTACCAGACATATTAGGTATTCATGGAATTTACTTATATACTAGTGAAAATTCTAAATTCAAATTGGACCACAGTTATCTGGAAGTATTATCATGGTAATGGTTACTAATCAAGAGAGAGACTCAAGTGCAAGAAATTCATATAAAGTTAGATGATTTTTCACACTACAACAGGTTCACCCAGCACATTTAAGCTGGTCATGTACCTCAACGCATATTTACGTTGAAGCTTATCGGTCGTCGGGCTTGGGCAGCCAAAACTCCAGTTGTCGAGAACCTGAAACTTGAAGTGGCCACACCCAATTGGTAACACTTCTTTTAAGAAAGCGTGGTCCTAATTTATCAACTATAATTCCCTCGTTCAATTTCTTACTCATATCCCTGTGTGGTATAAAATTCAGCGCCGTAGTAGGTGATTTTGTCAATGTGCGAGCTCTAATTTGACCCTTGTGCTGATCTCCAACAAGATTCTGGACAATGAGCAAGCGCGGAGCGATGTTCAACTCTACAAACATATAGAACTCTTACAATCTGATCGAGCACACCATGGGCCATTGGATACATATAATTATACACATAATGTGCTCGTGGCCTGATATACAGGTTACACTTACATGTAGCACCAGGACGAAATCTATCAGATCCGCGTCGGGGTTCAGTGCCGTTCTCCGCACTAGGCACGTCATAGAAGATAATTGCCTTAGACGTAGCCTAAGAGAGCCTCAAATTTGCGGTTAGAACCGCACTTTCTCTTGCGCTGGATGGTTTTGGCCACTTAATCAAATTATGTAGCACCCAGTCCCATGTTCTTTTCGCTTAAAGGTGCTGTTCTTGAAACTACGACTCCTCAGATGATTCGGTGCTTTTCAGGATTTTATTTCTCAAACAGGCGTTTCTTAGCGGGTCTCGTATTTCACACTTTGTTACTTTCCCAGAGAAGACCGATTTCTGTGTAGCTCGAGCGCGCGCACGCTTAGACCTGCCACCGGAGCACGTATCTTTAGGCAATACTGGGCCAAGCCGGCATAATTTATATAGGTCGATGATCCCGTTCAACTTTTCCAACACTTACCATGTTCTAACCGAATGTATAATTGTTAACAAGTATCATGGCATTCAACGTTAGAAACACAAATCCTAAAGCCATAACTAAAGTGCTGGATGAAAGCTCACTGCAGTATGAAATCATTAAACTCCAGGGGCTCAGAATCCCAATGAGTGATGGTATTGAGTTACAGGCTCATATGTGGATTCCTAGAGAAGCATGGGAGGGAAAGATGAAAGTTGGTACTCTTATTGAGTATATCCCTTACAGAACTGATGTCACAATTCAGAGAGACTCTATCAGACATCCATGGTACGCTGGCAACGGTATCGCTTCAATGAGAATTGATATGAGAGGATCATCTGCGTCCGGAGGAGTCCTCAGTGACGAGTATCTCAAGATCGAGCAAGATGACGCTTTAGAGGCGTTTGATTGGGTTGTGAAACAGGCTTGGTCCAATGGAAACATTGGAATGTTTGGTAAATCATGGGGAGGTTTTAATGGGTTACAAATCGCAGCTAGACAGCACCCTGCATTGAAGACAGTTATCACGCTTATGTCAACAGATGATAGATACTCAGATGATGTTCACTACCGTGGTGGATGTCTCTTTGCCTCAGATATGCTCTGGTGGGGGTCAACAATGGCAGTGTATGCTCCAAGACCACAAGATCCACGTATTGTGGGTCCATCTTGGAAAGAAAATTGGATGCAACGACTCAACATGGAGCCAATGGTAAAAAATTGGGTTGAACACCAGGTTAGAGATGATTACTGGAAACATGGATCAATTATCGAAGACTATAGTAAAGTCGATATTCCCGTCCTTGCAATTGGTGGCTGGAGAGATGGATATACTTCACCTGTTTTTAGAATGATGGAGAACCTACCTCACAATGATACAGCCGGTTTGGTTGGTCCTTGGGTTCATGAGTACCCAGAAATGGCAGAGCCAGCTCCAAAAATTGGATACCAACAACTATCTTTGAAGTGGTTCAAAAAGTACTTAGAGCCTGAAGCTGAGGAGTTCCAGTCGTTCACTCTCCCAAAGTTGACAGCTTACATCCAAGACCCATCGTCTATCAAGAACTCTTACACATACAGAGAAGGAAAATGGGTTTCCATCAGCAAACCAGATAAGAAAGTTACAAAGTCTCTTTATCTTGGGTCTGCTAATAAGCTCACGGATACTCCAAAGGATGTGGAATATGAATGCAGTGGTATCCTTTCACATGGTTTATTTAGAGGCACATATTGTCCATTTGGGTTTAAGGGTGATTTCCCATCTGATCAGAGAGTTGAAGATTCCAAGTGTTTGGTATTTGAGTCTGATGCGTTTGTCGATGGTGCAGAGCTCATGGGTGAGCCAATTTTGACACTTTCCCTGGAATCTGACAAGAAGTTTGCCAACCTCTCTGCAAAGCTTATTGACATCTACCCAGATAATGGTGAACACGTTTTAATCTCATGGGGTCAACTCAACTTAACTCACAGAGATTCGCATGAAAATCCAGAATGGATGGAACCAGGTAAGAAATATGATAACATCAAAATCAAACTTGATGTTTTAGGAGTTAAGTTGATGCCTGGTCATAAATTGAAGCTTGCATTATCAACAGCTGACTGGCCACAAAACTGGCCAACCCCAGAGATCCCAACTGTAAAGATTCTGAAAGGACATCTTTCACTTCCAGTTGTTAACAGTGAATATGTTGTTAAATCTCCAGAGTTTGAGCAAGCTACAATAATGAAGGGCCTTGAAACAGATGTTATTAAACCACATGACAGAATCAAGACAGCTGCTTATGATTACTCCACAGATGAGTGGAGCCTCACTGATATCCAAGAATCTGGAATCGTGAAGATGCCGAGATATGAAGAACTCTCTGGAATTTACCATGGCAGTTGGAACAAGAACCTTTTCAAAATTAAGCCGGATGACCCACTCAGTGCATACAATGAGAACCAATGGACTTACGATATGGGCAGGGAAGAAGACGACTGGCGTATAAAACTCGAATCAACTTCGAGTTTAAGTGCTGACAAGGATAACTTTATTTTGAAAGTATCCATTAAGGCTCTTGAAAATGGCGAAGTTGTATTTGATAAGGAGTGGGAATGGAAAATAAAAAGAAACTTCATTTGAACAGATCGAATAGCTTTTATATAGAAATACATACTATGTACACAATCAGACTTTGTCTTGTAAGTCCTCATAGGAAAGATCTGGTCTATCTTCTCTAACCGGAATAAGCGTACACATACATGCCACAGACATAGCACAGACTCCTATAATCCAGAAACCTCTCATATAGTTGTTGGTACCATCGGCATTGATATTGAATCTGAATACTAGAGAGAAAAAAATACCACCCATGTTTCCAAAAGCACCAGTTGTACCCGACACAACACCAATGTTTTTAGGATTAATATGCGGTACCAAGGAGAAACAGGCACCATTACCAGCTTCCATAAATATGCACATCACCGAAATTGAAGCAATCAGCGAGTGGACATTAAGTTTCGACTGAGGGACAAGACCGATCCATAGAAGGAAGAGACCTTCCATGAAAGCACAAAATAATAACCAAAACTTTTTAGCCTTTGTCGTCTTAAAAGTTCTATAAAGGAAGTCAGAGATAATACCACCCAATGGACGAGTTACAACATTGAGGAGACCAATCATTGATGCCCAAGACCCAGATTTGCTTTCGGTCCACAAACCAGAAGATCTGTGCAGATAGAGAGCAGATAAGACAGACTCAATAGCAAGTTCACCACCAAAAGTAATAATATAAGGAAGTGCAACAAGCATTGTACGGTAGTTGAATGTATTGGAGATAAATGTCATGATAGATGGGTCTTCAACAATCTGGTCTAAGTCCACCACATCTTTTACCCTTGTCTGAACCACATGGATATGATCATCGGATTCATGTGGAGACGAAAGCATCTTCTCGTCGATATTAGAAGGGATCTTGTCCTCAGTAACAATCTGAGTTAATGATCCAACATTTGAAAGAACGGGGTGGTTCGATTTGATTGACACAATATCAACTGAGCGAACATCAACGCCAATGTGTAGAACATCACCTCTCTGAGACCATTTACCCTCAGGACAATCTTGGCCAAACAAGACGCACAAGAGTGCAACAAACAGTAGGATGATGAGTGGGCCAACGACAAATGCATAGCTCCAGCTCTGATGTTGGGAATAACCTCGTCCTTTCAGTCCATTGACAATAGCAGGCATCATAAAGAAAGCAACACCACCTCCAGCGTTACCAAAACCACCAGCGAAGGCATTAGCGGACCCGACAATAGATTTGTCAAAGAAGGTCGTCGTCCAAACCTGGCATGGAATAAAACTGGAACCTAACAAACCAATGAAGAATCTAATAGCGTGAAGATCTCTAACGTTGTAGACAAGTGGCACGAAAGCAGTTGGAACACTTCCCAAAAGAAGAACAAGCACCATCGCATAACGAGGCCCAATTTTATCACAGATAGGGCCCATTATAACACGTCCAATAAGCGTTGCACTGAGGCCGGCAATGTTGTTGTTTGCAATATCAACTGATGTAAGATTAAGGTCTTTCTTAATGGAGTGCGCCAATAGAGGAGGGAATGCAAACCAAGAGAGAAAGGAGACAAAAAAACCAAGCCATGAAAGATGGAAGCACCTGCCGTATGGACTTAACACATTTAGAATAGGTATGGACATAGCTTTCCCCGTCTTGGGGTTAACCTCGGGCGCCTGGTAAAGTTTCTTGAAGTCAAACATCGTTAATGTCTAACCACCATATGATACTCAAACTTGGTTACAAGGACCCTGCCCATCCTTTATATGGGTCTAGCGATAATAGAATATCCAAATAGACAGGGTAACAATGTGGGATCACCTGTAGTTGCTCCATCGGTTCTGATATTTGGATAAGCTTCCGTTCGTACCAAATATACCGTCGCAGCAAAGCTGATAAGGAAGTAATCTCCGCCTCGGGCCTCGAAAACTGCTGGCCAGGCGCGACTCTACACGAAAACAACTCTCGTAACTTTATTGCAGGCGGATATTAATTTTGCTTAGTCACTAACGCCATTTCTTATCTCTCCTGATAGACGATGTCATCAAACTTAATGGCTTTGAATAATTGATATCCCTTTTCATTGAGGCTCTGTCCTCTCAATCCCCAGCACCAAATCACAGCTTAGGCTCAACTAGCAAAATGGATTCAGATACTTCATCAGACTCTACAAGTCAGACATCAATATCAGAACACAGTAGTATTACCAGTGATCTTTCAAGCTGCTTCAAACCACCACCAAAGGCTATTAATGCAGACGTCCCACTGAGGACTGTGCTCGATATCGATTTGAAGACCAAGGATGCCCATGTCGCGAGAGATGGACGGATGCTCAGGCTTACGGGATCCCATCCGTTCAACAGCGAAGCTCCTTTGACATTACTCTATGAGCAAGGGTTCATTACCCCATCACAGTTACATTTCGTTAGAAACCATGGACCTGTTCCAGATGTTGATGACTCTGATATCCTTGACTGGACATTCAGCGTTGAAGGTATGGTTGATCAACCTTTCGAAATGTCTGTTCGTGACATGATCTCAGAATTACCGGTCTATACAAACCCAATTACCATCTGTTGTGCTGGTAATAGGCGTAAGGAGCAGAACATGGTAAAGAAAGGTAAAGGTTTCAATTGGGGCCCTGCAGGTGTATCTACTTCGCTATGGACCGGCTGTTTCCTGTGGGATCTTATTCAGAGAGCTAAACCATCCAAGAGGGCAAGATTTCTTTGGATGGAGGGTGATGATGATCCTGCTAAGGGTCCGTATGGAACATGCGTTCCACTTCATATGGTTCGTGATCCAGAGAGGAACATTATGATTGCATTTAAACAGAACGGCGAATACCTCACTCCCGATCATGGAAGACCACTTCGTTGTGTTATACCGGGAGTTATTGGAGGTCGTTCTGTTAAATGGCTTAAAAGGTTGGTGGTAGCGGAAATTCCATCAACTAACTGGTACCACTTCTACGATAACAAAGTTCTTCCAACGATGGTCACAGCTGAGATAGCAGCAGCAGAAGACCACTGGTGGAAAGATGAGCGTTATACAATTTACGATTTGAACCTACAAACAATAACTGTTTATCCAGAGATGAATGAAAAGATGCTTATTGACTCAACAACTGAGGATGAGGAGTACTTGGTAAAAGGATTTGCATACAATGGTGGTGGAAAGATGGTTGGAAGAGTAGAGATCTCACTGGATAGAGGAAAGACATGGAGGCTATGCGATGTGAAGTATCCAGAAGATGATTATAGAAAAGCTGGTCCTTACCAACTCTTTGGTGGTACAGTGAATGTCTATGAAAGGTCATCTTACCTCTGTTGGTGCTTCTGGGAATTATCTGTTAAGAAAAAAGAACTGAAATCTTCCAAGGATATCCTTGTAAGAGGTATGGATTCTTCTATGACAACCCAACCAAGAAACATGTACTGGAACTTGACTTCAATGTTAAATAACTGGTGGTATAGGGTAGCAATAGTTCCTGGTGCTTTGGAGAATGAGATCATATTTGAACACCCTTGTTTTGCAAATACTTCTGGTGGATGGATGGATCGAGTCAAAAAGCAAGGTGGTGACATTCTTGATAACACTTGGGGTGAAGATGATGAGGACACAGATGGAATCAAAGAGAAGAAAGAATATATCGATCAAGACCTAGTGATGATTATCAATCCTGAAAAGGCAGATGTTATAATCACTAGAGAAGAGCTTGCTATTCACAGCAATGAAGAATGTCCTTGGTTTGTTGTAAAGGGACATGTGTTTAACGGTACACCCTTTCTTGAAGAGCATCCTGGTGGTGCCCAATCCATTACAATGGTCGCAGGTGACGATGCTACTGAGGATTTCATTGCGATCCATTCTGAAACCTCAAAGCTTCTAATGAAAAAGTACCATATCGGTAAGTTGGAGGAGGGTAGCAATACTGTGGTTCAAAAGAAAACTACTGATGAGTTGTCTTCAACGTTACTTCACCCTAAAATATGGAAGATGATTACACTTTCAGAAGTGATTCCGGTTTCCCATGATTCTAGGATCTTCAAATTCAATCTCGAGCACCAAGAACAGACTACAGGTCTCCCGGTTGGTAAACACTTTTTTATCAGGACTAAAGATGAAAAAGGCAGTTATGTTATGAGGGCATATACACCGAAATCAAGCCACAAAGTGAAGGGTGTCCTAGAAATTTTAATGAAGGTATATTTCCCCACAGAAAGCACTCCAGGAGGAAGGATGACGATGCTTATGGAGAACATGAAGATCGGTTCAATGATTGAGATTAAAGGTCCAATTGGTGAGTTCGAGTATACAGGCCACGGCTCTTTCCTTTTCAATGGCAAGCCAGGCAAGGCAGATTCATTTTTATTTATAGCTGGTGGATCAGGTATCACACCTTGCTATCAGATCATATCTGAAGTTGTCGATAACTGTGAGGAAGATCATACAAAGATGACTATGTTCTACGGAAACAAGACCAAGAGTGATATTTTATGCCTCGAAGATCTAGAAACGTTCGCCTCAAAAAATCCGAACCTCAAAGTTGATCACTGTTTATCTGCAGTCTCTGATGATATCTCGTGGAATGGGCTTCGTGGTCGTTTAAGCAGGGACTTATGGGATGGTTATATACAAGCACAAAAGGCACATGGTCAGTTTATCATTCTTGTTTGTGGGCCAGGGGGAATGGTTGACGCAGTTAAGAGATTTGTCAAGGAGGATGGAATAGCTTCAGATAGAGTTGTCTACTTTTGAAATAATCACGATACTGTTCTATTAGTTTTTCGTAAAATTCTTTACCCGAGATATCAACCATTGAAATTAAAGCTGTAGCGTTCGGTCGCCGCAAACTAAAACCGCGAAAGGTGGAGAATAAAGTTCGCTGATCTGGGCAGATGACGGAGAATTGATAAGCAACTTTTATACAGTCCCTAACTATTGCTGTACGGGAGCCAGATACGAGGCCCAACGAATTCTAGCCAATTATCTTAAAGAGATATCAGATGATTAATTATTGACGATAACGATCTTGTGCCAAAACAATCTCCGCTAGACATGCAGGCGACAAACAACTAGATTTAGCATATGTGTGCTTTCATATATACGGAAGAAAATGGCCCAGTCTGAGGAGCTGTGTGTATACAAGGAGATGAACTCAAGTATCAACTTATTCTGAAATGAAATCTGCCAAACCGGTGGGTGGTGTTCCACCTATCCCAAGGACTGAAACTCCATCTCACACACCAAAGAAGGTTGTTATTGTCGGCCTTGGAATGGTGGGGTTTGCCTTCCTCCAGAAGATGCTTGCAGATGATACAAACAGTGACTTCACATACACAATACTTGGCGAGGAACCATGGCTTGCCTATAATAGGGTGGGTCTGACAGAATACTTTGAACACAGAAAGTTTGATAAACTTCTTCTTTCGCCAGATTCCTTTTATGAGGGGAGAAACCAAGCCCGCTGGAACTTCAAGACGGATTCTCTCGTAACTGATATCAATCGCTCTGAAAAGTATGTAACCACATCTTCTGGTGATCGCTTTGATTATGAGATCCTTGTACTTGCTACTGGGTCAACTGCAGTACTCCCATTAAGTATTCTTCCACCACCAATTAGCGGACTCGATAAGGAAGACAACAAAAGTTACCGAGACATGGGGTGCTTCGTCTACAGAACAATGGAAGATTTGAATACCATGATCAGCTTCAGCAGCTCAATCAAATCAGTGACTACTAAGAGAGCTGTTGTCGTCGGAGGTGGCCTTTTAGGGTTAGAAGCTGGTAAGGCACTATTGGACATGGAGTCATTTGAAGACATCACTTTAGTTCATAGATCAAATTGGCTCTTGTCTCAACAACTAGATGAAAAGGGTGGAAAACTTCTAACAAGCAAAGTTACTGACCTTGGTGTCTCTGTCAGAACAGGCACAACTGTTGATGAGCTGATATTTGATGATAACGGCAAATTATCTTCCATTCGTTATAATAATGGCGAGGTCGAAGAATGTCAACTTCTTTGTTATACAATTGGTATCAAACCAAGAGATGAGGTTGCTAAAAAATGTGGGTTAGTATGCTCGGTTAGGGGAGGAATTGCTGTAAATGATTCCCTCCAAACTTCTGATCCTAACATATATGCAATTGGTGAGTGTGCTTCATGGAATGACAAAACATTTGGCCTTATTGCTCCTGGTATTACAATGGCAGATGTTCTCTGTTTCAACTTAATACAAGCTAAATATCACTCTCCAAGAGTCTTCTCCGAACCGGACGTTGGTACCAGACTGAAGCTTATGGGGGTTGATGTTGCCTCGTTTGGTGATTATTTTGCAGATAAGTTTGAGCCAAAGTGGGTTCCTAGAGGATATCCAAAGACGGTGAAATCGCTGGTTTATGAAGATCCAATTGGTGGCTTCTACAAGAAACTTATTTTGTCGAATGATGGAAAGTACCTTCTGGGTGGTATCTTAGTGGGAGATACGCAGCAGTATACCAAACTTAGCTCGATTGCTAAGGCTCGCAAACCGCTAGATGTTCCAGCCTCTGGTTTCATTGTTGGAAATCCTGGTGAGAATGATGATGATGTTGATGGTTTATCAGATGACATCCAAGTCTGTTCGTGTCAGAATATTAGCAAAGGACAGCTGGTATCCAAGATCCGTGACGGTTCTTGCAGCTCCATTGGTGAGTTGAAGTCTGTTACTAAGGCCGGAACATCATGCGGTGGTTGTGAGCCTACTATGAAAGCTATTTTTGAATCTGAGATGAAGAAAATGGGAAAGAAACTTTCTGCTGCTATGTGTATCCACTTCAAAGAGTCACGAGCCGACCTGTTTTCTATTGTTATGGTTAAGCAATACAAGACCTTCAAGGAAGTTATTGAAAACCATGGACTAATCCCTGGGGCTGCGGGATGTGAAATCTGCAAGCCAACAATTGCATCGATTCTTGGTACTCTCCAAGGTCGTCATATCCTGGAGAGTGATCTTCATGGACTACAGGAAACCAATGATAGATATCTAGGTAATATTCAGAGAAACGGAACGTACTCAGTTGTCCCAAGAATGTCTGCTGGTGAAATCACACCTGAGAAACTAATTGCTATTGGTGAGATTGCTAAGAAGTACGACTTGTACACTAAGATTACTGGAGGACAACGAATCGACCTTTTCGGTGCTATGAAACAAGATCTCCCTCAAATTTGGGAAGAGTTGTACCACCATGGCTTTGAATCTGGTCAGGCTTATGGTAAGACATTGAGGAATGTTAAATCATGCGTTGGGTCAACCTGGTGTCGTTATGGAATTGGTGATTCTGTTGGTTTTGCTATAAGGCTAGAGGAACGTTACAAAGGTATCAGGTCCCCACACAAGATGAAAGGTGGTGTATCTGGATGCGTGAGAGACTGTGCTGAGTTTCATGGTAAGGACTTTGGGTTGTGTGCTGTTCAGAATGGATACAGTGTTTATGTCGGAGGAAATGGTGGTATGAAACCTGCGCATGCGCAATTGCTCAAAGCTGATGTCCCCCCTGACCAAGTTATCCCATTACTTGACAGATATCTCATGTTTTATTTCCGTACTGCTGATAAGCTTCAGCGTACTGCTCGTTGGTTAGAGAACTTGGAAGGTGGCATTGAGTACCTCCGTGATGTTGTTGTTCATGATAAACTTGGTATCTGCAAAGATTTAGAGGATCAAATGTCAGAACTTGTTGGTCACTACTTTGATGAATGGGCTGCTGTATCTCAAAGTAATAAACCAGAGAAATCTTCTATTTTCAAGCAATTTGCAAACACTGATGAGGTCCAAGAGACTGTGGAGATCATCAGGGAGAGAGGTCAGAGACGTCCAGCAGACTGGCCAGTGAAGGATCGGACAGAGAGAAAGGATTTCAGCCAAGTCAAATGGTCACAGACGCATTGGCGTATGGTTTGTCCATCATCTGAACTCCCATTCATTGATGCTGGTTCTTCAACCACGGTTTTAATATCGGATACACAGATTGCAATTTTCCGTCTCGGCGATAAGCTTTATGCTTGTCAAAACATGTGTGGACACAAGCGTGCATTTGTTTTATCCCAAGGTATATTAGCAACAGACGCAAACAACGAGGTTTATGTTTCTTGTCCATTACACAAGAGGAACTACGTGATTGATTCAGATTCAGAGAAAGTTGGTAGTTGTAAGACTGATGGCACTCAATCAGTTGTGGTCTTTGATATCAAAGAAGAACAGGGAAATATATATTTGAAGCTACCACCCGACGAAGAACTTGATGAAGTCCTTGGAACACAGAAATGGAAGGTAAGAAGTCAAGAGTCAGAGAAAGATCAGGCTCTTTTCAAGAGAATCGATGAAAAGTTCAAGATTAAGGTTCCTGTCAGAGCTTTACCGTTAACGACTGCTCCTAACCTTGACTGGTAAAATTTAGTAATTCTATATTGTGCTGTCTTCTAATATAAATTGTAACTATAACTTTGGTAATTCCCTAATATTAACGTAGATAAAATCTGAAAGCAACCCCACGGGCCCACAATCGCTACGCTCCGCGAAACTCTTCTAGGGGGATATTTGAGGCTCCATTATCTCATCTACCTCTGAACTGCTTCCAGAAACAAATCCATATTAATTGTATAATAGAAGAGGAAAGAGAAGCGCCGCTTTTAACATGACAGAGCAACGAACTCCATTGAGATCTTTGGCTTGTACATTCTGTCAAAAAAGAAAGCGCAAATGTGATGGCCAGACACCGTGCTCCATCTGTACCAAGTATAACAAATCCGGTGAGTGTGAATATCAAGCTGATCAGGATAAACGAAAATGGAAGTTCGATTCGACACAAGTGGATTACATGGAATTGAAGTTAGATATACTTGAGCAGCTTGCGGGTGAGCTCGTGAACATTAACCCTCAGAAGGCAGCAAAGATTATGTCATCGCTGCCTGGTCGAAGCATGAAGCTATCGCAAGTCGAAGAGACCGTTCAGCAAAACGCAAGACACGAGGAACTTATACGGGGTTTGGCATTTGAAGGAGCAATTGAAGAACTTGTATCTACAAAATGGAGAGTACGACAGGGAGAGGAAGGACACACAGAGTTTTATGGGCCTGTATCTGGAAGGGAGCAAATTGTTGAGTTCATTGAAGAAGAGCAAACAGACATTTTACCAAGGCATAGGATAGATGAGCTTTTGCAAAATGAATCATTTAGAATGAGGCTTTTTTCAAAGTTTAAATCCGGGTTTGGCAAACACTTCTTAGTATCTTGGATTAGAATTGAAGAGATTTCACGATGGCAGTTCCCTTCTCATGACATGACGAAACAGCTGTTGATGTATGCGATTTTCATATACGGTGCAGCCATGGATAACAACAAAGACATAGCATTTTCAATCTTGCAACAAGCCGAGTTGTTAGTTATGGAAGCATCCAAGGATGCTAACGAAAACGTTGTTCAAGCTCTTTTAATTCTTAGTTGTTTTGAATTGGGGATGGGTCTTGACTCTAACTCATGGGCATTCAATGCAATGGCATCAGCCCTCACGCAGTACCTCAAGCTTCATATCCTGGAATCTAGATCTTCTGAGAATACTCTATCCTTGTTCTGGTCGGTGATCCTTCAAGATAGAATCATAACCAGTGTTTTGGGAAGAGGCTGCCGGATTCAATACTTTCGTGTCAAAACGCCTTTCATTGAGGTTCCAGATCCATCTATTATGGAGCATGACCCAGAAAACTATCTTTCATATGCTTCATTTGCAGTTCACTCAAAACTATGGTTCATACATGACAAGTTTCTGGGACAGATATACTCGAACAAATCTGGTGTGTTACATAACTCTCATCGAATGATGCTTGTTAATCAGGGTATTGGTGTACTTAACCAAATAGAGAACCAGCTCCCTCCAGCATTGGTTCTTTCCGATTCTTCTGTTGACGTTAGAGTACTGTTGCTTCATCTTTCTTTCTCTGTCACGTACTTACTCTTCCATAGAGCATACCTTAAACATATACCACTAAAAGTTATCCATACCATTATTCAACAATGCACCAAAGCAGAGATGATAGTGAAAAAACTCTTAATAACCAATCTTGTTACCCCTGGTGGGTTGCCGTACTATACTTCTTATCTAATACTCACATGTGCCACATTTGATATGTTCCTATTGACTAACAAAGACGGGAATCCTTCCTATAATGATGATGCTATGTCAAGAATGAAGACACATGTTGAAGCATTGAGTCAAATCGGTGTGATCTGGAGAAGAGGAGTGAAGGACCTTGAAGTTCTACATGCCTTATCCAAGCGATGGAAGATCAATTTGCCATTTTTGGAGCTCGAAATTCAAAATATTAAGACTACTTCAACAACGCCAAAAAATTCAGACTCAGAAAGCTCTTTGTTTGAATTTGAAGCTACAAGATACGGAAATCTGTTTGAACACCTTATATATTCTACAGGTCAAATACAGTAAAAGTGATTATATCATTAAAGGAGAGTATTATATATAGATGATTCAATTCACGGGCCGATTATTATTCTCTAGAAGACGATCAAGAATGTCAACGTCTATAGAATCAAGATACCCTTGTTGTGATCCAAATTGTTCATCATTTGTAATATCCTGAGTTGGGTAATTATTTTCAAAATGGGCAGTATTTGTTTCGGGGAACTCTGAACACCAGTTTATGAAGAGATCTTCCGGTAGCTTGCTCTCTGGATCTTGAAGTGGCTCTTGAAGAGCATATCCCATAATTTGATTTTCTAGGGATATATCATTTTTAGTGGACATGACATGCTTATCCTCCATCTGTTGTACAATTTGAAGAACTTTTGCAGCCAACTCCCAGTTTTTTGATAATTTCCTCAATAACTCTTTTGAAGACATATAGTACTGGAATATTAGACTATTGTCGGAGCCTTTGGTTCTCTCTGGATTTTCCAAGATGAAAATCAGCATAAAAGAAACTGGTCCAATGATCTGAGGGAAATAGTAAGGCAGAGAGTTGATATCAATCACACTATCACCGTCGTCGGTGTTATTATCAAGGAGATAAATAATCTCACCACATTTATCAGCGGCCTCAACAGCCACAGAGAGTGCCATCCCATTGAAGTCACGAATAAATATCTTGTTCAACTGGAGCACAATGAAGTGATAGTTAAAATTAAGGATTAAGATCATCAGATTCGATTCATCGTTGGAGGGAAGATTCCAATCAAGCGATTGCATTTGAAGAACTGTTGGGAAAGATGAATGGAACTCACGAAGTGTCTTCATTGCCGTATTTAATACTTTCATTCTATTACTCGTATCACCAATATCGAATTGTGTAGAGAAGATTTGATCTGTGAAACGGTCATAGATGTACCATAAACGAGAAATATTAGAGAACATCAGCTCTTGAAGATATTGACTTTGTGAATCAGTCGTTGATTGAACTTTATAGAATGGTGCAATGATTCTTTTGAAATGTATAACAGCCGGTATATTGATGGATGAGGTAATGATTCTGTCTTGAGTGCAGATAGACCACAGAACACCCGATGTCAATGGTGTTTGTTTTGGTGCGTAACTCGGTTTATCAGGGTCTTCATCGTATGAAATATGTAACCCCATATGTTGAGTCAATGAACAAGAGACGGAGTTAAAAAGGGCAGATTGAAGTAAATTACCCATTCCCAGTTCATAACATGAAAGAACGTATATCCCGGATAACAATGGGATGGTAACTTTACTCTTGCAGACAACGTTGAGAAAGCTATCTCTTGCAGTTGAGATGAATAACGATTGATGTTCTTTGCTATATTTGTCAGTTGAGAATATTGATGCAGTCCCTAAAACTGCATTTAATAACAACTTTTCAACCGGTTCTGTCACTTCGTTATAATCAACGGTGTATAATGTACTGATGATGCGACTCGTAAGGATTGAATGTAAAGAAAAATGTCTTTCAAACAGATTTAGCAGTTTCGTCTGATATTCTGGTGATCTAAATACAATCTTCTCACCAGCAATGACAGATATTGGAGCTGAGTCTTCGTTCAATCCCAGATATGAGTACTTTGTGTGATTTGTATTATGAGATTGATTAAGCTCAAGGCCCTGTAGAGAATCCACTAAAGAGTCAACTAGAAGATCACTACTTGCTCGTGTAGATAAGGTAGTGTCTGTATCGTCTTCATAAATTACAGAGTTTTTTGCTGTGTTGGTTTCATCGGTTCCTTCTGCTAGTCCAGCTAGCCTGTGATGAATGGTTGTGCTCAGAGCCTCGTCATCCTTGACAAATTCGGTGATAAATTGTATGAGCGTTCCTGATTTTCTCTCGAGGTAGTCAATGTAATCAGTGTGATACTTCCTTCTTCTCCGGTCACTGTCTGTTGTGTATGTGCATGTTTGCTTGCTTCTAATGCACCAAGAACAAGGCTCTTTACCATTACACTTTCTAGGAGTTAGTTGAATATTACGCCAAAGCAAGGAAATTACAACTTACACGATGCTTCTTTTCTCGACAATAAGAGCATTGTAATCGTTTGTCCTCCATCTCTAAATCCTTTAGCTCAGATAGCTGAGATGTTCCGCATGCACTTGTGGACCCTGCTGCTTTAATCTTGAAAAATCGCGCACGGGCCCCTAACTGAAAAAACAAACCAGGCTTTGTTCAAGATGTTTATTGAATACTTTAAAGTTGAAACTAACCGACAATTAAAGAGTTCATATATTTAGAATGTCTTCGGAGTTGACTTATATATAAGGTTGTGGTGGTTCATATTCTCACTATGCTGTTATAACGATTCTTTGTTGATCAGTCTAAGGTTACTACTTCGACTAACAGTTGTTTTGGTAATAAAGAATCTTTGATTTGGATCTTTTCATAAACGGCTGTGTATTGATCTTCGTTGAAATCAAGTTATACATATCCCACGTCAAATAGGGACAAACGTATCATGTCGTGCTCAATGGGCAGTGGTTGCCAAGCAGCAAAAGAGAGAAGCAGTAACTTGGTGCCTCAATATTTCTAATAGCATCAGCAATTTTGACGGAGTACACTATTTGGTTCAGATAAATGTATAAAGTCAGCTACAGCCTCTAAATCTGGGAAATATTATGCAGTGTTGATCTTCCGGAGGTTCCATGAGACTTCTGATGTGGCAACGATGAATAACCGAGAAACAGCAAAGTTGTCATAGTTTTATCAATATGCTCTTGATGGACAAAGTGCATACGGCATCTGAATGACAAAAGTATGATCCATCGATATGGAGATCAGTTGTTTGGGTCAAGATTTTTCAAATTCGATGAATTTATGATTGATGAAGTAAACTTTTGTTACACAACAAGGTACCATGTATGGCATAATATTCTTTCATGATAACAAGGGATTAAAGGAAATATACTTTTCGTACCTTTATCTACCAGTTCATACAAGGAAAATGATATTACATTGGGATTGCTTCACAGCAAGGTATCCGGTGATCATTTTTATGGACATTAGAAGAAAGGGTACGAAAAGTGTGGGACAATATCCGGGAGTCAGTATCAAAACAGTTCTCTTAAAGTATCGGAAAATAAAGATACTAAGTGATATCACTCAAAGAAATGCATTATATGATCTTTGAAAAGTTTGAAGTGCTAGAACTTAATGTTGATGTTGCTAGATCCTGTACTTTTTATACCTCACAGACACGTTATACCAAATTACTTTTAATGAACCATATGTCGAGGCATTACTTTAAGACACATTTATTCTGCTGGAGATATATTTAATATTATATGAAACTTCAATTTGGAGCTTTAATTGGGAACTATAAATGATGTCCGTTATTGAGGCAGTTGAGACTTGGAACTATGTTGCAATGTTCGAGTACACAAAACAGAATAGAACCAACAAAGAGATGAGAGAAACGTACTTTATTACCTTCTAATACATATCTGATTGAATATTTCATTAATCATAGTCTGGATTGTGGATAATTGTTGTCTATAAGTGCTATATATAAGAACGGATCACACCTAAACAAGTACGATAATATGTGACAAATGTCAAAGAAGGAAGAAAAAACACAATTGGAGATGATAGAGAAAGGCTAAAATACTAAATTGTAGATAGCCTTGTTTCTTCTGCAAAAAGTGGTTATTGTTTTTGAAGTTATGTTACACTCTTGAAAGACTATAGTGGCATGACATAAGATTCAATAAGTTCAATCCATAACAGGAAGAGAGATTAAACCAAAAGACAAATTACACCATCGAATTCAGAGCTTGTGAGTTCGATGATTAAATTACCTAACTGTCTAAAATAGCTCTCAATAATTGGTGATGATGACATATGAAAGAAAAGGACACTTCCGAAACGGGATACATTATGGTCTATGTTTAACAAGATTAAACTCCAATAAGTAAATATTGGGAGATATCATTCATGAATACTATGATAAACCTCCCATACTGAATAGTATGAAACTTCAGATAGTAATTTTCGTTCTTCTTAGTTATTGCCAATAGAAGTGCTGAGCTCTTCCCGGTGGTACACTTCCACTGATGAACAGATAATCTTGGTGAAAACATCTGTCCAGTCATATGATTAAAGGTCCGGAGATGATCACATATTCTACAGTTCAAGACTGGCGTATGCCCTAACCATACATAAGAGTCAGGGTCAAACAATTGATAATGTTGTGTTGGACATTCAAAGCGCTGGATGCGGTGATAGCGCTGTTGCAGGTTTGGTATATGTTGGTATGTCAAGAGTGAGATCACCTGAGAACATTAAAGTCGTTGGATTCCAGCCTGGAAAGGTGTTTATAGACCGTGAACTGGTGGGGAAATATGCATAAGATATTGGTTGCTTGATGTGGTTTACGAGGAGAGCGTGGATGTAAGACAAATCGTTGTATTTTCAAAGATATAGAGGACCTATCTTAGAGACAGCACCGATATTAGTCAATTAGAGCATTGACATCAAGATTATCAGGTGTTATTGTCTTAGCTTTTCTTGTCTGAACGAGAGATTATTGTTCACTAAGCGTGGAGACCTTATGTGTTTTTTTCAAGCGGCGGCCGCGAACAGCCAACGACAAAAATCAAAAGAGAGAGGAAGTAGCTTGCTATATATATATCGCTAATAACCTTGACAATTAGCACAATTTTGACAAAGAGAAAAATCCGAGGACGTGATGTTGTTGAGATAACTCTATAAAGTCGATTGCAGTCTCTAAATCTGGAAATATTATGGAATGTTGATCTCTGGAACCTCGGATGTGGCAACGATGAATAACTGAGAAACAGCAAAGTTGTCATGATTTTATCAATATACTCTTGATGGACAAAGTGGATACGGCATCTGAATGAGAAACGTATGCTCTATTGATACTGCCATCAGTTTCAGTTAAGAGTTTTCAAAGAAGCGTTGATGATTGATGAAGTAGGCTTTTGCTATACAACAAGGTACCTGGATATGCTCTAATGTTCTTTCATAGCAACGGATTAAAGAAAGTATACTTCTCACACATTTAAGTATAAGCTCATACGAGGCAGATGATATTACATTGGTATTCTTTCACAGCAACGTATCGGGTGGCCATTTTTATGGGCATTATAAGATAGTGTACGAAAAGTGTGGGACTAAA